>LR749485.1:4527127-4553818 GCA_902729485.2 Mus minutoides | reverse complement strand
ACTCACGCGTAACCCCAATGCGATCTTAAAGTCCTGGGGTGTCCCTAGCTGTGTCCGCTGGGCTCAGAGGAAAGATGGCGCGGCGGCGCGGTTCTGGCTGGGGGAGGCCCAGCCTCCGGTGGGGCGGAGTTCTCAGTTCCTGCCCCTGGAGTGAACTGCTGACCTGCTGCTCCCAAAACCACCTCTGCACTCACGCGTAGCCCCAATGCGATCTTAAAGTCCTGGGGTGTCCCTAGCTGTGTCCGCTGGGCTCAGAGGAAAGATGGCCGAATATTCTCTCTTTAATAATCTTTTTTCAGTACTTGGAGATTTAAAACTTGGGGCCTGAGTTATGGAAGATAAGTGCTCTACCACTGACCTACATCCCCAGTCACTTTTTTACCTTTGTGAAAAATAATTTATCCAAACTTTGTAGGACAGTTTATACATTCTTTATTTGGTTCAACAGGTCTGTGTCTGTCCATCTGCTCAGTGTATATTGTCTTAGGTTTTGAATATCATAACTATTAATATTAACAATGAATCTCAATTTGTTCTTTTTCAAAATTGTATTAGCTTTTATAGTTCCTTTTATATTCCTCTACTTAGTATAAGCCTGTCATTACCTACAGAAATATTCTGTTGAACTTGTCATTGTCTTAAACATACAGATCACTTGGAAAGAAATGATATCATTACTATGTTGCTTATTCTACTCATTGAACAGTGTGCATCTTAGTATACCTATATTTTCTGTGAATTCTCTTGTCATCATTCTTTACTTTTAGCATATAACTCCAACAAATGCATTGTTAGGCTTATATTCAAATTTTTCATTTGTTTTGAGTGGAAATAACCAGCCATGTTTTGAGTGGATATAAGGTTCACTCCATGAAATGATACCCCTATTAAAAGCCAAATACCTAAGACTACATAGATAAGTTATGGGTTTAAGAAAAACCCTACTAGCATTTTTCTGTGCTAGAGGAATATAGCAATAAAATGACCCTAGTGAGATCATTATACCCACAGATTAGTGCCTCATTCAACCTACATCAGAGAAGCAGTAAATGAGAGTTAACTCAGAGAGCTACATCTGGACAGTGTACAGAGAGTAAGGGACTTTGGACTAAATCAGGGCACTGAGAAGTGGACAGAAAGCCCCATCCATATCCAAGAAGCTATTTGCAATTGATAACTTCTGGGAAAGGGAAAATTAGCTTTCTCCAATGGAGTGTCACTGGGTATACAAGCCATATTCCAGGGCAGGCAAGTTAGCCAAACACAAAGTGAAGTATATTTTTTTGTAAGCTTTTAAACATTTTTGGTTTGGTTTACCAGTTGTATCACTGGTTTCTTGTTTGATTTGAATTCATTTTTGGTTTTTGTTCTTGTTTTGAAAGAGAGAAGAAAGAAAAAACATGAAATGGGTTGATTTAGATGTAGGGATGATCTAGGAAGAGTTTGAGGAAGGGAAAATCATGTTTATTTGTGCATGTTTTTATGTACTTTTTATTTAGTTGTACACAAGATATAGTGTACAACTAAATAAATAAATAAATAAAATTTAAAGAATAAAATACAATAGCCTCTAACTAGTCTCCCTACTTATATATCCATCTACTATAGTTATTTTCCCACATCAACCAGAATAGTCCTAAGAAAAATAAGTAAAATTATGTCATTCCCCTGCTGAAAATCTAGTTTTTATAATAGTCAGAAAAGCCGAAGTCTTCCCAGTGGATTCTAAGCCTTACTACTTCCTTTGTTATATTTTTATATCTTCCTCTATACAGAGTTTCCTATTTCCTATGTCTAAACAAAACCAGAAGGGTGTATAGATGGATGGATAGATAGATAGACAGATAAAAGATCAATAGATACAACAGTGATAGATAATTATGCTGTGTAAATAAGTCTATTTACCAATAAATGTCATGCAGTAATTAAGGCAGGGTTGAATTAATTATAGGCTATGGGCCTAATTGCCTATTTTATAAGCATTTACTATAACACAGCCACACCTGCTTACATACAGTCTATAGCCAGCACTGGCCAGTTGTGACAAAGTTCTGTAGCCTCCAAAGCCTAAAATGTTTACTATATGGTTTTTTAAAAAAGTTCACTGCCCCCCTGCTTTATATTCACATAGCTAAGTTTTATGCATACCGTTAGAAGTATTAATTTTAACTCCATACTGAACTTTCCTTCATCTTGCCCAAATGTTCCCACTTTATATTCCTTATAATAAAATGGCTGCATTCACTTGGTCAGGCAAATAAGAAATCTAGGCATTGGGAAACCCTCCTTCACATCTACCTCTAATCACTAAGTCTTAATGCTTTTGTCTTTCTCCTCTTCTTCCCACTGCCCTAAATCAGATTATAATTTCTTCTTCTCAGATAATAGCACTGACCCTTCCCTCCCTTGCTTCCACACCATGTGTGTGAGTTGTTCTGCAAACTATAGCCTATAAAAGACTGACTCTTTAGCATGTCTGTATGCATAAAAAATGTTTTCCTTGTAGTGGCAGGATAAAAATTCCACACATTCCAAACTTATCAACTAGGCAGTCTATTGTTTACCAGGCCTGATTTGTGTCTACCACCACTGCTCCTGTTTCTACTTCATGTTCCAATAACACATTATCAGGTCTTAGACCTTTGTTCATGATAGGATATCTGCTTGAGGAACTTATTTTCCCTATTTCTCTTTTTGTTCAACTTTAGAATCTGTGGTGACAATTTTAAAGCATCAGACAGATTAGATTAAGGAACTTCTAAAGACAAGACATTATTGAGAGTGAGAGGGAAGGTGTTATCAGAAGGGGTTACATGTGAGTTGAAGTGGGCATAGGGAAGATCTATCCCTTAATGTGAGAAGAACCCATTTGATCTGTGACTTAAAACAAAACAACAACAATAATTAATGAATATGTGAAAGAAAAAAAAACTAAAGGAAGGGAAAGGAAGGGAAAGGAAGGGAAGGGAAGGGAAGGGAAGGGAAGGGAAGGGAAGGGAAGGGAAGGGAGAAGAGAACTACTTTCTTGTCTTTATCAGTGGATATGATTGTGAGATTAAATTTTACACAATAAAATGCAATAAAAATTACATCTAACTCCCAGATCATAACCTGGAAGGTAAGTTCAATAAACTCTGTCTTTCATTCTTTTCAACATCTAGGATGTAGATGATGAATGACCATTGTGGAAAAATCAAGATATTAGGCTTCTCAGAGCACTAAGAAAGAAAAGAACAAGGAAGCCTGATTATATCAATTCACCTTAGCTGGATTATTTTACAACCAGGAAATAAACTTCTCTTCTATTGTTGCCATGGTATATTTATATGTAGCATCTCAGCACCTGAGTTTATATTATGCCTAATATAACTAACAAGTGACCAAACTTGGACTTGATTTGTGGATAGGCTCAGACTGTATCAGCCTCCACAATCCAAACAGGGTTCTTATTAAATAATGAATCTATTAACAGATGAAATGCTAAGTGTTTGATTAAATGTTAAACAGCAATCACTATGGCCAAGTTTAGTAGTGCAGTCCTGTAATACCAGGTACTTGGGAGGCTAAGGAGGAAGAATCATAATTTCAAGGCTTGCCTGGGCTACAGAGTTAAGTTCATGGTTGATCTGGACATCTTGGTAAGACTCTATCTCAAACTAAAACTTGAAAAGAGGGGTGGAGGATAGGTCAATGGTGAAGCATTTGCTTAGCATATACAAAGCCCTAGTTTTAATCTATAGATCTTCAAAAACTTGACAGTGTATTACAGAGGAATTTCTTTTCACTGTAAAATTGAAATAAATAATAAGATGCACAACATTGTGTCCATGACCCCCCAACAGTCTGCAGGCTAAATCAAAAGGATGACTAATACTAGGCTGATCTTCATGACACACTGAGTGCCAGGATAGCCAAGGCTTTTATAGCATATTTTGCTTTAAAAATCTAAATAACAGAAAGAGTGGAGAGAGAAAAGGAGGGATGGAAGCAGGCAGATAGAAAAACATAGCTAAAAGGTACACAGGACAGGGGTAGATAGTAAAGCTAGGGAGTGATTACCTTGCCAAAGTGTTCAATCAGGATTTCTACCACAATGTTCTGGAATTTGATGTTCATCATAGCAGCCACAGTGTCCTCTTGAGCTCTCATCAGGGTGGGCCCAAAGATCACCCCCATATTGGAAGGTGTCATAAGATTCTCTTTGCTGTGCTCACACACACTGCCAGAAGAAAAAGAAAACAATGAAAACGATTCATTTTTCCAGTAACCGGGACTATGCTAGGTGCTAATGGAGATAAGAGACACCCAAAGGTAGGAAAGGAGAGATCTACAGTACAAATGGAAAAGATAAGAAAACAGAAATAACTAGCAAGTAACACATTGTATATGAGTAGGAACCAAAGTGAGAGATTGGGAACTGGGCTAACAACCCTGAAGGAGTTTGAAGACAGAGTTGGAGGTAGTAAAGGGTGTGGGGAGGCAGGAGAAAGGCCTGGGTGCATGCAAGGCAAGGAGAACTCCAGGTCTTAGGAACAGCAAAGGAGATAAGTGAACCCAGAGGTAGAGGGCTTTTCTAGCACTCCATTTTTTTCCATAAAGAGCAGCAGTGACAAAAGGGTCTACCAGTCATTTTAGTGAGGAATCTGGCCATTTTAGTCCCACAGTATAAGAAAGAGAAACCACAAAGAGACAAAAAGGACCCTATGGTTGATTACCACCTGACTGTCTTCTTCATCTTATAAAACAAGATAAAAAAATATTTTACTGGAGTCACAATTGCTGAGCATGGGAGGAAGTAGGTCCTGCAGTCTTGTTGTTAGATCTCCACTCACTCTGCTTTAACTCTCATCACTGGCTCCTGATTACTTAGAGCAAAAGGTCTTTAAAGAAGGGAGTTAAAGCTTCTTGTAATTTACCTATTTCTAATAAGTATGTATAGCCCAGGTCCTACAGTTGACTTCAGTTTGGATCCCGACAGTGCCACTCACAAGCTGTACAACAGGGAGTTTTAACTCCAACTTCTCTGAGCTTCAGTTTTCCAACTTGTGTAAATTGTATCTACTTTAGAGTAGAAGAAAATAAATGGGAAATTTCTCCAGCATGGTACTACCCAACACTCTGACCTTTCGAATGATTTGAGAAAGAAAAGGCAGCATACTGGAAGACAACTTCCCTTCTGGGTGGAAAGAAAACAAAGGATTCTTGGTCTCTCCCTTTCTCCTGCTTTCTTAAAACTCTCTTTTCAATTTTCCATTTCTTTAAAAAAAAAAGAATAAAACATAATCACACCATTTCCCTCTTCCCTTTCTTCCCATTCCCTGCTCACTCCCTCTTAAATTCATCTCCTTTTCTCTTTGATTTTTCTTGTTACATATAAACATAGGCATACAATTATCAATACAACCTTCTGAGTCCATTTTGTGTCACTTGTGTGTATGTGAGTTTGGGGCTGAGTGCTTGGTACTGTCCTCAACTTAACTGATACTACTGGCAAGGAGACTACTACATTGCAACTTTCAGTTTAATTATCTGCTTCTTCTACTAGGTGGTAAACAACTTCCAACTGTGTTCCTGGCACACAACAGTTACAAATTAATTATTTTTATAGGAACTGAACTCCATTAAAGCTCTTTTAAACTACTAGAGGCAGGCAAGTGGAAGGCATGCAGCCCTTTGGCCAGTTTGGCTGTGCCGGTGTAGAGGTTAGAATAAGGAGCAGGCTAGCTGCCCACTCAAACTACGAATACCCCAACTCACCCAAGCCAAAGGCCCTGAGAGACTGACCCAGTGACAGGCAAGTTCTTGACACTAAGTGGGTAATTAAGGGGGACAGAATTCTTAGGCCAATCTTTATAATAAAGTCTCTTAAGCCTTTAACAAAGGCCGGGTGCCATTAAGATGGTAATGAGCTGCCAGCATTCAGGCCTTTGATATTTCTGGCTGCTGATCAGTCCTTTTCAACAGTTTAAATGCCTCTGCAATTAACCTTTATTCTTTAGTGACAGAATTTGTTTAGTTATTAAAATAGAAAAGAATGCCCATGCTGCTACCAAGTGATCTCCAAAGTTTAAACCACCACCTAGTAGGCAAGAAACCTGGACATGAGTTTTCTTCAGTACCAGAGCAGTTCACTGAATGTTCATAATTGCCAAAAGAAGGGTATTTTATTCTGAGGCCCTGGGCTGAAGCACCCAGGGTTCAGATTTGGAAAGGCAGGCGATTCAAACCCGTATTTGTTGGTATTCAAGTGTAACCATTTTTTCCACTGCATCTTACTGTTGCGTCTGTAGCTCCACTTGGAAAACAGAAGCTTCTATGAGAGGGTTTTAAACTGGGCTTACTTCCACTTGCTCCATAGGAGCTTCCTGCTATCCCATTTAGGATGCTTGCCTTTCATGGCCTTCTAATGAAACCAGGGGAACTTTCTTTGCAAGTGTCATCTCTCCTCTTACCATATACACTGTGGTACAATGGATGGACACTAGAGCCTCACTCATTAGTCAAGGTCTCTATCATTGACCTACACCAAAGCCTCATATATTTGTCCATGTGTAACCATTTTTAATGCACACATTTTTTTTTTCATTTCAGGTAAAATCTTTTTATTCTTCAAGAGTTTCATACAGTGTATGTTGATTAAAATTACACTTCACTGATGGCTCCAAATTCTCTGCACCCATACACCTTCATGTCCCTTTTCTTGTTTAATAACCTATTTGATTCCAATTTGTGTTGTTCATCTACTTTTAGGTTGTGGGGCCATCTACTGGAGTGAGTAATCCCACCCAGAGCCACAACCTTAAAGAAAACCATTTCTCCCTCCCATAGAAGCCATCAACTTTCCATAGTACCAAAGTAGGGGATCACTAATGAACCCCTTCTCCATCCATGTCCTTCCATGCTAGAATGTTGGCTAGTTTGATCATGCACAGGCAGCCATAGCTGCTGTGAGTTCCTAAGTACAGCGGCTCTGCCATGTTTCATCATTCTGTTCTTCTCCAACCCTTCGCATCTTTCTGCTATAGTCCCTGCATCTTGAGGAGGAGGTGGCAATGTAGATGTAAGTGGGCACTCCATAGGCACGTATTCTGTGCATTTTGACCAGTTGTGACTCTCTGTATTAACTATCACCCATCAGCTAAAATGAAAGAGGAGAGCTGATCACAGTGCCCTAGGTCTGGAGTCCTAGCTACTGGGGAGGTTGGGGTAAGAGAATCATTTGAGCACAAAAGTTTGGAGCCAGCCTGCAAAATGTAACGAGACTTTATATGGAGAAGTAATGAATGATGATCAAAATGATATATGAAAAAAGTGGTTTGAAAAACGATAACAGATACACTGGGAGGTACAATTTATGTGCAAAAGCACAAAATACAGAAGTTCCTTAAGATGTGTATATTTTGTGTCTAACTAATCTCAGTGCATCATGTTTTGTTTTATTTGCAAGGACTAGAACAAATGGCTATAACTTCAGCATCAGAATTAATATTTAGCTAAACTGACATAGCATCACATTGACTTCTAAATATGTTTATATCCATAGACAAATATTACTCTCGGCCTTAATTAGAGAAGCCTCTCTCTCTTTCTGGGGAATAGAGGTGAATATAGAAACCAATGACCACAAGAACTGTTGTAAATTAGTAACAATTAAGGGCTGATCCCTAAACAAAATATCAATATCATCCCCTCTAATGTTCACAGACTATTGAGGAAGAGGGAAAGAATGTAAGAAGAAGACAGGAAAAGGGGGTTGTGCAATGCTATCTTCTGGGCAAGAAACAACTATTGCAACCACAAACTCTTAACAACTGAGGATGTCTGCTAGGAGTCTGCACAAGAATGACCTTGTCTCTGTCAGACAAAAGGGAGGGGGTCTGGGGGGGCTATCCATCACTGATGAACTATTTGCTACTGATATATTTGGGGAGAGGATAATAATAGTCCTATCATTACTTATGCACCCACTAGTGACCCCACAAGCTTCAAAGGATAGTCCCAGTCTAATGATTACACATATGGTCCTGGTTAACTACATGGTCCATGAAACAACTCCAAAAGTCATTAATCTGGGACCAGGATGTGGAGGGGGTGGGGAGATGACAGGCCTAAGAAAGAAGGAAAAAGAGGGCATGGAGAACACAATTAGAATGTACTACAAACATGTATAATATGTCAAAGAAGTAATTTAATTAATAAAAATTTCAGAAAAAAAGAATGAGTATTTGGAGGAGGTGGTGGAACACTGCATTGTAACCCTCTTCAATGGTTTAGATTTGAAGAAATAAGTTGAGATGACTGGAGGAGCAAAGAGGTGATATAAATGAAATATATTGCCCTAGAAGTAGTAGCTGATCCCTTTAAACAAGCGCATATTGTCAAAACCACCACAGTAGCATTCAATGATAGTTCTTGCTGTATGAAATGACCTTCATCAACTCTAATCACTACAGATGAGGGAATGGAAAAAGTGTAAGAGC
This sequence comes from Mus minutoides, assembly GCA_902729485.2. Lineage (NCBI taxonomy): Eukaryota > Metazoa > Chordata > Mammalia > Rodentia > Muridae > Mus > Mus minutoides. The sequence continues at coordinate 4,545,338 of LR749485.1, read as the reverse complement.
CAGAGGTGATATGTAACATGGAGAAAGTATCCTCCTTACACAACAGGACAGCTGCAAATATGAACTCACAATGGTTGTGACATCAATCGCAAGGCATGTCCAAGCCCAGGATATACCAAATCCAAAAATGGATAAGGGAGCTTGGCATACAACCTCACCCCTCAATGAGAATCTTGTTGGCAACTGTCAGTTGCTAGGAGATGAAGGATCAGTTTTTAAAAGAGTAAGTTGACCATACTTCAGTGAAAGGCCACAGGTCCACAAATATTTGAGCAGCACAAATTGGCCTTGAGGTTAAAAAAAAATCACAAATTTGATTGTGTAGGGAAGGAGAGGTGGATCTGGGAAGAGTTGGGTGGCTAAATATGATCAAAATGCATTGCATGAAATTCTCAAAGGAGGGAAAAACAAAATAGAGAGTACTGGACTCTGGCAAGTCAGCAAATTGTTCCACTTCAAGAGGGATTCTTTTTCTGGCCTCAGTAGCACCTAATCCTGTAGAGACTTGTTGTCCCAGGGTGGTTGATTGGGGTGGGTACCTTCTCAGAGGTGAAGGGGAGGGAGATGATAGGAAGACTTGGGGGGACATTTGGGATTTAAATAAATAAAATAATAAATTAATAATAAAAAGTAGAAAGAAAGAAAGAAAGAGAAAGAAAAGGAAGAAAGAAAAGAAAAGAAAAGAAAAGAAAAGAAAAGAAAAGAAAAGAGAAAAGAAAAGACAGAATGAACGAACCACTACTCAACTACATGATACAAGACTGGTGTGTTCAAAGGTCAAATTGTCTCATTTCCTGAAATCAAGGAATTAATGTGAGTTACTTAAAAAATCAAAATTTGGGAGCTAAATCTTTTTTTTTTAACCCAAAATAGTTTAAGACAAATAAAACACACGTACTCTGAATATCTTCGGGCTATTCAGTTAAGTAAGACCTCTGGTTTGCAAAGATACCTGGCAAAAGAACTGGAAGCTATTTATGTGACTTGTCGGTATCATTCAGCTTTAGGGTTCAGCGATTTGAAGAACTCGATGTACTTTGACTCTTAAATAAGGAGGCCACTTCCAATCATATCCCTAGTTCTATTACTAATGTACTATGTGGCTTTGTGCCTATCTTTCCCCATGCCTAAGAATCTGTTCTGTCATGTGTAAGGTGAAAAAGTTATTAGGTGATCAAAAGTTTATTTTAGTCTGCCAGGAAATGAATCTAAAACAATCCTGCTCTCAAAAACAATGGGAAAAAGAGAGCTACACATACGTGTCTCCTAAACCATCAATTATGTATATTCTCTTCATTCTAAACACACACACATTTGGTAGGTGTGGCAACTGGAATCAGAGCCAAGGAAGCCTCTGTACTCAACTCTTAACCACACGAAACTTTATAAGATGAATAACTCTTTAACAAATCACAAGAAAAAGGAAAGTTGTAGGCAAACCTACATATTGACTATATAATACACACACACACACACACACACACACACACACACACATATATATATATCAAAGATACCTGGCAGAGCCTGGGCCTCTGTGTGCTTTATAACATTACAGGTGAGTCTAATATACAATAAAAATTGACAAACAATACTATAGATCAAGCAGTAAAACCAAATCATACTACCATGTGTTTTTTCATAAAGTTTTACTTGAACACACCTTTTCTATTCATTTAAATAGTATCTATGGCTATTTCAAAGCTATAATTATAAAACTGTGTAGAAGTGACACAGACTACCCATATAGTTAACAAAGCCTCATATATATGTACTATCCAGCCAAAATCTGCAAGAAGTTAGATGCTTGAAAAACATTTCATCAGATTGCTATGTATACTTTCAAATTGGACGCTCATGTAACAAAAGAAACAACATACTTGTAAGCACTATAAATTTGATTACAATATTATAATTAATTTCCTTTCAGCTATTACAATTCAATTATGCATGTACTTAGAAGAGTTCTCATCATATAAAGATAAAGATGAAACTGAAATACAAATGAAATAAATAGAGTGTTATGGATTTATTTTAAAAATTATACAACAGAAAGGGGGAAACTGGGGATATAGATAAAATAAAATGTTCTTAATAGCTGAATCTGGGTGATGGACAGACAGAGTTCCTTGTGCTCTTTCCTTCATTTAATTTTTGTATATATACACTAGAAGAGGTCTTGCATTATACAAATTTATTCAAAAGGAAAAGCCATAACAGACATAGTCAGTTCCCAAAATAACTATTCCTTCTCCCTGCAAATGGTGCCCTCTTTTAGGGGTAGACAGCCTTTTCTTTCTCCATAAGTAGCATTTTATCTGTAATTTGCAAGACATACTTCAACATAGTACAGTGTCCTAAACTTCTTCAATGCCACACTTAAAACCAAACCATTATGTAATGTAACAATAAGAAAGAAAAACAATTTCCTTGTCAAATCATCATATACTATTTTAAAACTTTAAATACAAAAACAAACTGAAAATGAACATAACTTAACTGTATCAGTGTCACTATGCAAATGGAACAGCTATCAGCAGGTTGATGCATACAGAGAATATGATAATTACATCAAAACGAATAGTAATCTTAATAAACTGCTGATTCTAAGATGCCTCCAGAATGTAGATAACAACTTGAAAAGAAAAGTGCCCTCAGAACAAATGAGAAAATTTTTCATAGGTTTTCTTTAGTTTGCATGGGTATTCTCATATATTTATGATTATTATAATCAGGAATCCATATATTTATGCTCTAGGAATGACTAGTTGTATTTAAAAGGCTAACAAGATAAATTTTTGCCAACACTATCTCCAGTCAACAATGAAAGCTTTGCTAATTAGCATGACAAGCAGTAAAAATTATTTCTCATGAGCTAGAAGTATACAAGATATAGCTATTGACTGTGAATTGCAGAGTCAGTCACACAGCCTCTATGAGCAGATAGAAGGCACTGGATAATGTGAAGATCAGTAAAGCGAATAAAGTAAAACTATGAATCTCAAGATGTGATGAAAAAGAAGGTACATACTAATCATCTATTATTTGCTCTAGCTACAAATCAGTTAACTTGAATCTATTCAGCCTTTAAAGAGATGAAAAGGTCATAAAAGGCAGGTAGGCTATGTGATAATATATCTAATATACTTAGACAAACACTTTTAAAGGGCAGTTTTTAATGTCAACTAGAAACATGTTAATATAGTCTGGAAAGGCAAAAACTGTAAAGATTGTAAGTAGAAAAGGCCAGGCATGGTAGTGCAGAACTTTAATCCCAGAATTCAAGGGGCAGAGCAAGAGAACCAGGAGTCCCTAGGCTGCCTCAGTTACATTCATGTCTACCAAGAATACCTGAGACTATCTCCAAAAAGTAGGGAGGGAAGCTGAAGAAGACTATAATCTCATATTATTAACAAATACAGATATGTTTATATATAAACACATCAGCACAAAAGATTTAGAATACTATGTGTTAGATTATCAGTGATGATTACAGAGTGGGAGAATAATGTAAGGTAATTTTTGTTCTGCTTTTCTGCACTTTCTAATTTCTATAGTACTGCTTCTGAAAAGGGGTAGGTATTATTACAAAAATAAGAGTCCACTAAGCTAATAGTCCTGTACCTTCCAAATGGCAGTACAGGCCTAAGACTGTGGAAGTCTTACATCTCCCCTATTAGATCATGGAATTTTGTTGACTGATTCCAATTATACTACTGCATTTTCTCATTTGCCTCAAGTAAAACTTTCACAAAAGATGTTGTCAAAGCATCTGAAAGTACAGAGAAAATGGGACTTCATTGAGTTTACAGAACAGACTGTATAACTCCCTTTGTGTCTGCTTACTGATAAATACATGTATGAATGGCAGAATTAGGCCTGACATTTTCTTCCATTGTAGTTTTCCACTAATGGTGAGATTGCTGGAGAGGAAACCATTATTGATATCCTATCTCTAATTAATGAAAACTACAGGCACACACACACAAAAAGAACTAGCTAACTGAGAACCTCAAACTGGAAGAGGTCTATTTATTTTTGCCTATTATTAACCTAGAAAATAGATAAGAAGCAAGACTATATTACAAAGGTACATATATAATCATCATATACACTATTAAGCAACAATTGGCAAGGGTAATTACGTGCATTTTAAAAGTGTGTGAATTTTCTTTTTCCCCATGTAAGTTTTCTAAACAGTACTAACCCTTTTTATCTACATTGCCTAAATATATAGTTATAAAGGTTTTAAAGCATGTAAAAATTTTAGATATAGTTACTGTGATGATTACTCTCGAGTAGAAACTGTTGGAATGAGAAAAACCTAGAATTGTAAAGATCACCTCTGAGTGTTTCTGTCAGGCTATTTCCATGGAGTATTAACTAAGTACTAACAATATCCCATAGCCTTAGGACACATGTGAAATAAAGGGGAAAATGGACAAAGCCCACTAAACTGGCATATTTGTATTCACATTATATCCAATCTCTCTCTCTCTCTCTCTCTCTCTCTCTCTCTCTCTCTCTCTCTCTCTCTCTCCACCTCCTTCTTTCTCTCCCCCACTCTCTGCCTCTTTCCCTTTCTTAATCCTTATCACTATGATATGCCATGGGCATCCCCTCCCACTCTACTAAGATCAAGTGATAGGCCAAAAGAAATATTTTTCCCATAGGTTCTTTTGGTCAAGTATTGTGCCACAGTGATGAAAGACTAAGACAAGTAATGTAGACATTTCGTCACCCTACACTGAATGAAGCTTAAGTATTCAATATTTTGTCACATTCGCTTTCTCTAGATATTTTTTTTTCTCTGAAGTCTCTGGAAGTAGATTGATTAATCTCTAAATTTCCAGCATTCATATTCAAAGACAAAGCAAAATTTCCTAGTAGACCATAAAAAATTTTCATGGATAAGAAAATTTGCAATAATTTACCATGTACACCATACTCAAATTTTCTCAAATGTCAAAGAAAACAAAGTCTTTTAAACTAAGTTTTTCATACGGAGTTTAAAAAGTCCACGCACTGCACTTGCTTCATAGGATTCCTTCCTCCTTTTCCCATAATAGAGACTTTTTTTTTAGATAAGCCAAAGCCAGTAGTCTTATAGAATGTCACGCATTCTCTATATTTGTAACCTTTTGTTTCTTAGTTTGAATGTGTTACACATTTCATAATTTATGCTTTATACTTCATGCTCTCTCAAATTCAGACACATGTAGTGGCAACTTGCATCATTCTTGGTTATGCTAATATTGATTAATGATTTAAGGCAGTATCTATCACAGAGCCACATTGTAAAGATGCACATTGTCCATTTATAATTAGTAGCCTGAGACAATACATTGAAATGACCTCTTGTCACTCACTATTACTTTCAGTTTTGATCAGTACTTAAAACAAGATAGTGCCACTCCAAACTAATGATTTGCTGGCATTCTCACATTCATTAGCTGCTGTTCTTCTAAATGAAGGGCTTTTTCTTTCTTTACCAACTCCCACACATAAGTTCCTGCCTCTTCAATGTGTTATTAGCTAATATTGATGTTCAGGTTCCCCAAATGTCATTAGAATCGTCACCATCATGCAAATCCCTTTCTTTGTGCTATAATTTACCCAAGAATCACTGTGTGCTTTCCAAGCCCAGATCCAGAATGGCCACTTTTCTAAGCCATTCCGTTCCCCCTTGAAAAGGGAATACTATTTAGAAACAAAGAACTGGGCACTAGGTGTACTCCCCCCATTTTAAAAGAAGAATTGTTTCAAGGTTGGAAAAGATAGTTTCGTTTTACTTTGAATTGTGAATTCAAAATAAAAGGGAAAGATGTTCTCCTTTAACATAAATATTGTAATACTCCTCTCCTCATTTTTTTCCATTGGATATTTTATTTATTTATATTTCAAATGTTATCTCCATTCGTGGTTTCCCCTCTGGAAAGCCCCTATCCCATTCCCCCCTCTCCCTACTTTTGTGAGGGTGTTCCTCCACCCACCCACCCACCCACCTCTACCTCCCTGCCCGGCATTCCCCTACACAGGACCTACACAGGGCCTTCCCATGCCAGATGAGGCCATCCTCTGCTATATTATGTGGCTGGAGCCATGGGTCCCTTCATATGTACTCTTTGGTTGGTGGTTTAGTCCCTGAGAGCTCTGGGGTATCTGGTTGGTTGATATTGTTGTTCCTCCTATGGGGTGGCAAACCCTTTCAACTCCTTCTGTCCTTTCTCTAACTCCTCCATTGGGGGTCCAAAGGTTGGCTGCGAGTATCCATACTTCTGTATTTGTCAGGCTCTGGCAGAGCCTCTCAGGAGACAGCTACATCATGAATCTTAGTTTATGTTAAACTAGTGTATAAACACATGTAATTATGTATGCACACATAGTTGTTCCTTCCTTATAAAATATGTATGTATTTTAGATTATGATTACTAATGAACCTATTAGATGATATTTAAAATGTCTTTGTAGGTGGTTCTTCTTGTTATTCAAGGCTGTTTTATTAAGGATGAATCAGAGGCATGTGCTGACAATTTTGTTGAAATAGATGTGTGTGCTTCTATTATCAAGTTGATAAACATTCATTTGTTTATTCAGTATACTGTTTTAGGGTTTCTTATATTTGCTTTGTTTTAATTTTATTTTGAGATTTGTACAAATTAGTATTGATTTGAAATAAAAACTATATCGGAGGTGACTTAAAGGAATCTAATTCTTGTCCTTAACCCTTCATATCATTAATACCTTTCCCCATGTATAGCCATTTTCATTATTTTCATAACTTTGTTGAGGTATATCTCCTGTAAGGTTCCCCAGTTGAAAGGGTATTGTTCAATGGCTTTTAGTATATTCATAAAGTAATGTAACTGTCACCAATGTCTAATTCTAGAAATTTTCATTATCCTATAAAGGAACATTACATCCAATACCAGTGACTCCTTATAGTATGCAGTATTTTCTCTATGCATTTATATGGTGGTGGGTGATTGGTTTATTTACACCTTTGAATAACTATGGACAGTCCTGTTAATAAATATCTGTAAAGCTTTGTCTGTAAATCTGCTTTTATTTATTGTGGGTTTATATACAGGAAATAGAATCTCTGAATCATGTAGAACCCTATAAATAATTTTGGGAGTCATTTTTGAGACAGGGTCTCTTTGTGTAGAGTTGGCTGCCCTGGAACTTGCTCTATAGACCAGGCTCACCTGGAACTCACAGAGATACACCTGCCTCTTCCTCCAGGTGCTAGGATTAAAGGTATTTTTCAAAATCAGACTGTGCTTCATTTGACAAATTTTGACATTTGTATGTATTCTTATGGTTTTAATTTTCATCTGTTAGGAAAAAAACGCTAGAATATTACATCCTCTGGTTTATGACTTAAGTCTTTTGTTGTTATTTTTTATAGCCTAATATGTATGATGCATCCTATGGGAGAAAACTGCATAGTTATACTTCTTATTCTTTTTTAAGACTTCAGAATACTACATTGGTTGAGTATATTCTTATTCACTCAACAAGTAATCATTGTTGGACATTTGTACTGTGTGCAATTTTTATTATTAAAATTATGCTGTACTGACCAACATTGCACATATACTGTTTTGTATTTGTGGGGATATATCTTTAGATTAGAAACCAAAAAGCATGATTGGTCAAGTGTACATTAATATGCATATATGTTAAATAGTTTTGAATCCCCCTCTCTAGGAGTATACTGAACTAATATTGCAATTAATCAGAGTGCTTATTTCCCATAATCTTGATAGAAAATGGGAACTGACATTTGTCAATGAATAAGTGGCTCAGTACAAGTTTAACTTGTATTTTATTACTATGCTGAAATTGAGTATTAAATTCCCATACTGTCACAGGACTTTCCCTGTTCAACTACATTAGTGTGGAGGAGGCCTGTGATTGGACAGGGAAAAGAGAGGCGGAACTAAGGGTGACAGAAACAGCATCTCAAGAGAGAGAAGGGGAAAGGTAAAATGGAGGCAGATGTGAAACAGCCTTCATAAGGTTAGAAGAATTAGGATAAAGCTTTTATCATTATCAATTGGTTCTACAATTATTATAAATACTGCTTTAAGATCAGCTGATTTAGGTCCTTCTAATTCTATATTAACACAATGGGGGTCAAAGAGTGGCAGGACTTACATCAGTTCACATAACAAATTAGAGTAAGACCTAGGAATTGAACCCAGTTGCTTTCCCTAGAGCGATTTCAAATTAATATGCAAATGATTTCTTTGTTGATTTTTCTATTTTACCAAGATTACATCAAAGCACATCTTGGACAGAACATCTCTCGTAATATTCTTTATTAGCCTATGCTGCAGACATCAACAATAAACCAAATTCTATATTTTGTCCTCCAGGCATATTATCTATATCAGCATCTTTAATATCTACTTGCTGTAGAAGTGTAAAAAAAAATCTTAGAATGTACAAGCTGGATGAGATTTCTGGAAATGCCTCATATCTGAGGAAGACCTGTGGTCCAGATAGGCAGAATGCTCAAGATATACCACAGGGGCAGCCAAGAAGGTCCTTAGTCTGAGATCTCATTATCACTAAATGCCTGAATTTTAGGTGTTCAGATTCTCTCTAGGTATGATTCAATACAGCACTGATGTACTTTGGGAGTGTGTAGAAAGACTTTTTCACCAAACATATATTTAAGATGCATTATATTTTTAAACTTATTTACACATTAGTGCTTCACATACAAGGAGATGCCTTGAGAGGGAAAAATCAATCAAATGAGTTAGCAACAGAACTGAAATAAGCACCCCAAGTTTGAGAAGCTCCGAAAAGCATCCATTCTGTCTTTGTTTCAATCTGAGCAAATTAATCTTTATTCACAAGAATTGAAAGTTTTCCATGAAGCATCATCATGGAGCATGTCTTATTAAGGGTTTCATTGCTGTGAAAAGACACCATGACCAAGACCAACTCTTACATTGGGACAACATTTGATTGGGAATGGCTTACAGGTTCAGAGGTGCAGTTCATTATCATCAATGCTACTATCCTGGCTATCTCTGGAACACAGCTTCATTGGGCTCTCAGAAAACACTTCCCAGAAGATTTCATCTCAGTGATAATGTTCTTAATCACCACTAATTTCTTAGCTCCAGCTACCCAGCACCAATTGTCCCAGTAGTCCTTTCTATTCTTGCCTCTAAAGCCAGAGCTGCTGTGTTCTGCTGCTTGCTGAAGCTGGAACATGGCCCCATTTTTCTATTATATTATCACCAGCTTTTTGTTTTCCAATTCCTTCACTGCCTAAGGTTAGCTTTTCTGAACTTGCTCTGTAAACCAACCTTGAACTCAGAGATCTGCATGGCTCTGTCCCCTGAATGCTGAGATTAAAGGTATTTACCACCATTGCCACTATTCCTCAAGACCAGATCAAAGGTTATATCCTCTATTTCTGGATTGTAGTTCATTCCAGATTGAAAGGCCAAATGAAAACAACAACCAGATAATAATGCCTAGATATAACTATTCCTTGTTCAATGGCAAATGCATAAACAAATAAGTTTAGCTGGGTCGGATCTTGCCCCAAAGCCACCTCTCCCTTAATATGTATATCTTCTTGAACACAGGGCTTAGTTTCATTGCACTTCTGGGACTCTTTTATTACTTGAACCATACAGTTTCTTTTCTTTTCTTTCTAAGATTGCTACACTTCATCAAAATGCTCTTCATGAGACTAAACCACAGCACAGAGTCTAGATTGGCAATTAATTTGACTCTTTACCTTAGCCTCAGACAGACTCTACAGAAAAGGGCAAAAAGCAACCACATTCTTCTCTAAAAATATCACACTAACAGTCTTTCCACCAGATACTAAAATTCTTCTCTTCTGAAACTTCTAGAACCAGGCTTCCATAGTTCAAATCACCTTCAGCAACAAAGTCTTCCATATTCTTACTAGGATAGCCCATTAAGCCCCACTTAAAGCATTACACCACTTTCAAAATCGAAAGTCCCCAAATCCACATTCTTCAAAACAAAAGTATGGTCAAGCCTATCATAGCAATACCCTAGTCCCTGGTACCAACTTCTGTCTTAGGGTTTCAATGGTGTGAAAAGACACCATCACCAATGTTGGTACAACATTTAATTGCGGATGGCTTACAGATTCAGAGGTTCTGTCCATTATCATCAAGGCGGGAAGCATGGCAACATCCAGGCAGGCATGGTGTTGGAGGAGCCAAGAATTCTACATCTACATCCAAAGGAAACCAGGAGCCAACTGTTTTCAGGCAGCTATAGGGAGGGTCTCAAAGCCCACCCCATAGTGGCATATTTCTTCCAACATCTCTCCTTTTATCCATTTCTCTCTACTTCCCTACTCCCCTCCCTCCACCAGTCCATTCCTTTTTCTCTATCCCTTCTTTCTCTTTCTTCCTCACCTCTTCCCTCTCTTCCTCCCCTCTTGCTTCTCCTACTTTACTTCCTTTTCTTCTTTATTTTGGCAAAGTCTCACTACATAGCATTACAGTCTGTCCTAAAACTGATAAAAATTCTACACTATATTTCTAAGTGCTAGGATTACAGACAGACAGACAGACAGACACACACACACACACACACACACACACACACTGTGCCTTGCAAAACTTTGCATGTCTTCAGAGCTTTCTATATGTCATATGCTTTTTCCATATTTGTTTGAATCCACGATACTGCTATTTCATAGTCATCAGTATTGTCATCATAGAGATGAACACAGATGCTCAGAGAGGCCAGCTTGCTATTATATAGCTAAGTAAGTTATAGAACTGGAATACAAAACTAGACTTCTCTAACAATAAAGTCCATGTCTGGTCCTGGTGCACAGCATACTTACTCTAATGCTGTCTTTCATCTAACACAGTACTGGGGCCTCTTGACTCCAGTTTTCATAAATGGGTGAATGCAAAATTGATCTTGCTCAGAGAATATTCAAATGGCCCAAGAAAGCATTGGGGGATAGTGCTCAATGGGTTAAAGGCAGTTTCTCTTTAATCATATGATGTGTGTTGCACCCTCAACAGAGACTCTGAAAATCCAGCAGCTACTTACTTTACCAAGTGTTTGATTAGAAGTTCCAGCATCTCCCGGTTCTTTTCTGGTAGCTTATATACTAGGGAGTGAATAGCCCCCAGACGGTAATCCAGGTTGTCAGATTCTGACAGAGAGAACAAAGAGAGATGGTTTAGCTACCAGGTGACTGAATTAAGGAAACTCTCACATGTCTACACACACACACACACACACACACACCCCTGAACACAGGGAAGGGAGAAGGGTGGGAGAAAGGAAAGAGAAAAGGAGGGAACAGGGAAAAGAGGGAAAGAGAGAAAGAGAGAGAGTAAAAAGGATGATGAGAGGAAACAGGTAAAAAATACGCACAGACAGAATAAATGAGAAAAAATAGAAACAAATACAAACATGGAAAGGAGAGATTAAAAAGCAAAAGAAACAAATTCAGGTCTAGAGAGATGAAGGAATTAGAAAGTGAGGGTAGACAAGACAGTCTCAGAGGCAGGCAGAAGTGCAGACACAGCAGGCTTTCTCTAAAGACCCAAGCAGAGCCTCTAGTAAAAAACATTTCAGCACCTACCACTATGTGTGAGATACTAAGGCTGCTGCCTTCCAAAGTCAATCACCTGAGGAGCCCAGCAGCACGACCACATGCCTCAAGTTAACCAGTTTTCTTACAACCATGACCCTAACATTGGTTATAAAAATTATCTACCTCTGAAAGCTAGCAAGCAGAAATATTCTCACTTGGCAGTGTGCAAAATCTAAGTCGACTTTGGGAATTTTCCCCTCAAAGCAGTTTTTCTAGCTTACTGCTATGAAGTTACTAAGAAACCAGAACAACACAATTGGTCTAGTAACTCAAATACTTACTGGCAGCAGAGACGAGTTCTTTATGGAGCTTATAAGTCATGACAGGTTCAGAGAGATTCCTGAAATGGATGCAGATCATGACTTTTTTTGGAGGAAGGAGTAAGCTTGGACTCAGTTCTAGGAGAAGTAAGGCCCCACAACTTAACCTGATGACACACATTTCATGGAAGCTTTACCAGTGGAATCCAAGTTTAACAGAAGATCTGCAAAAATATAGGCTGAGGCTCCTAGCAAAGGTCTCCAATTAGCTCCACAAAGTGACAGGAAATGAAACGAAAAGTAGCCCGGTCAATTCTCAAACAGACCCACTCTAAGCATGAGCATGTGCTTACAAGCAGATAGATCTGAAGAATTTCCAAGGCACTTTTGTACCTGTTCTATTTGATCCTTCCACTGATTCTATGAAGTAGAGCGGGATTGAAACTACGTGATGAGTTATGAGATGGAGCAAAAACCTGGGAAATCACTAACCATAAAAGCAGAAGCTTAAACAAAATCATTTGATAAGATGTTGTACACATTTCCAGCCAGGTTTCTGTAGAAAGTAGTGTACATTAACATTTCTACTTCTTAGTCCTGGAATCCCATGGTTTACTCTCGTAATCCATTAGAATCTGACTCACTCTAACTGCTCCAAGGAAACTGTTCTTACCACACAAAGGCAACTGTCATTCTTTATGTGACCTTGTTGTAGCATTTGGCTTACCTCTTGCAGTCTGCTGAATAACTTGATTTTGGTTTTGTTCTCAACCACTTTGGCATTTCTGGGCTCTTTTCTCTGGGAGCTTATCATGGTTCCTTTCTCTTTTTACAGACTAAAGGGCTGGAAAACTCAAATATCTACAGATACTATGCAATTTTCATACTGTACATGTCATATTTAAATGGCATTTTCATGACAGTGCCTTTATTTTTCTACAGACAGCAGCCACATTGACTTTTGTAAATAAGCATGTGAACTTATGACTAAGAGCTTTCCCTTTCTTGAGAAGGAAAATGAATACTTTTATATGGAATACACTCATTTTTATATTTTGTCCATTGGTTTGATAATATTTCAGGTAGCAACCACTGTACAAAACTTTGTGTTGCTCTTTTCCTGAGAGTCTGCTATCTTTCCTAGAGCAGAGGGGCATCTGTTCTTGTGGATCTAAGTACCAGCACAATTATGATTTCCATTCCTTCCACTGAAAGGTCCCAAAAGGTCCCTATGTCTAATTTCTTAATAAACATTCTTTTCCCATGGCTAATCCAGATGTCTCTATGGTCTAGCACATTCACCTTCTTGCAGATTGATTCCTACTCTGTCTTTGTTTTGCCCAAACCAGATTACTTTCTCCCTCATGGTCATACACAACTGATGGGAGAACTCCATTCACAGACACTTCATACCATTTTCCCCCCTGATATGGATCTTTATATAAACAAGAATAACAATAAATAAGCTTTGCATCTTGACTGCAGATACAATGGGACCTCATGTTCTTACTGCCACTTCCCTGCCATGAGCCAAAGTAAATTCTCCTTCCTTAAAACTATATTTAAATAAATCAATAGCGATGACAGGCTAGTGTATGTTACAGCCCCAGCAATGGTCAACTCTTACTAAATGTGTTGTACAGTCATAGTTTAAGGTTTAACCTCCCCCCCCCCTTCTACTGATTAGACTTGAGCTAGAAAGGGTTTAAATTTGAGAAAAGTCTTTGAAACACATCTTTGAAAATACTAATTCCTTTCAAGGAGGATATGGACATTACACCACTTAGTCACCAACTACTCTCATTATCCCAAGTCTTTGGAGATCATTCATATAAGATTGCTCTCTATTAAACTGTCAATGTAACAGGCCAAAAACAGGCCATTGAAAACAGGGATGGAGGGAGACACCCCAGGAAAAGTCACGTCTTAAAGCATAGATTTAAGTTTAAAAATTACCACCTATAACCACAAACACACTTTGTTGGGGAAACAGGAACCTCAGTTTCCCAATCTGTAAAAAAAAAAGAGTATTGTACACAAGTATTGAGATAAAAAAATATTAATGAAAGTGTCAATAGAAGCAACTAGCACACTGCCTAGCACACAGTAAGCCCTCAAACAGCATTTCTTTTCCTTTCTTTGGAAGATAGAGTAGACAAGTTTCTGGAAAGAGCATTCCCATTTATATTAACCTAGAACTACACCAAGATGATGCTATACTGGAAGGTCACTCAACAGCAATGTCATGCATGAACCAACTGTTTGGAATAATGAGAGTTTAAATACCTATCTTAATGCTACAAGAGCATTAAAATTGAAAACACTTGGGTTTCAAATACTATAGGGCATAAAGAATGGTAATGAAAAAACTGAAGTGGGAACCATGTGTGCTAGCACACACCTTTTCCTCCAGCTTCACAGAGGCAGAGGCAAGTGGATCTCTGTGAGTTGGAGGCCAGCCTGGTCTACATAGGAGGTTTCAGGCCAGGCTACAAAGTGAGACTCTACCACAAAAAAATTAATAGAATGTATATGTATATGGTGTTTAAATATATAAAACACATATATACATATTCAAATATATTATAGATAGCATATATTTATGCAAATACAAAGGGCATTAATTTTATCAACACCATATCCCCACATTTTGCTAGTGAGTTAATACTTTCTTACTGTAGTTACTTCATTTATCTCCAACATTGTATATTCTTCTATAATTCCATTTATATGGATTAAAACATAAAAACTGTACAGTACAGCCTTCTTCTATTTCTGAGCTATATCTATAAGATGATAGTTTTAAAACAATGTATTTTTGATTAACACTTCATAAAGTATGTTTTCTAGATCTTAAGCTGATGGCACATGGCTATAATTCTAGCATTCAGGAGGCTGAGCTGGGATGGTTATATCAATGTCCAGTTCTAGCCTGGCCTACATAGTTAGTCCCTGACTCAAAGTCAAACAAACAAACAAACAAAAAACATCTTATATACATTCTTAGAAAAACTCCCCTTTTATTTAGCAACCTTTTCCAACTTTCTGAACCTAAGACTCTATCCAATCTCTATCCAGACAAATTTCACCAATGAGAAAGAGCAAAATCCCAATTCAAGTAGAGCATACCTGAGGTAGAATTTTAAAGAGCTTGTGATTGTCTTAATGTCCCAGTCACTGTTAT
Source organism: Mus minutoides (assembly GCA_902729485.2). Lineage (NCBI taxonomy): Eukaryota > Metazoa > Chordata > Mammalia > Rodentia > Muridae > Mus > Mus minutoides. Next base: position 4,530,259 of record LR749485.1, on the reverse strand, counting down.
GGAAATCAACATCCCCTGGACATTTTGGATCTAAGATAAGAACAAAACAACAACAAAAACAGTTAATCTTCCAACAAATCATATCTGTAACCTTCTTTTAAAAATGTAGTATACTAATTAGAATTAATTAATTGAATATTCAAGAGACCAAAACTTTGCAAAAAAAAAAAAAAAGTCTATTTTACTTTCAAAAATTATCTTGTGTTTTGGCCAAGTATGTAAAAATTTGGAACTCATCACTTCTAAATGCCCTGTGAGAAAAAAAAAGCCAAAAGAACTGAAAAACTCTGCAGATTACCAAAATTCTGCAATGGCGAAGACAATTGCCAAACTGCGAAGACAAACAGCCTGCTACAAAGTCAGCACTTGCTGGCAGAAGCTCAAGAGTAGCAACTCCATGGAAACCAATACCAACACAGGCAAACCTAATCTGTAAATGAAAAACTTGCTAAGACTCAATATATCTGAGTTTCAGAGGCAAAACTAACTGAGTGCCCAAATCCCATTAAGGAACCCTGTAGGTTTGGGTGCTCCCCTAATTTTACATTAAGAATGGTATCAATCTTGCAGAGTAGAAGTCTAAGAGGAAAAAACCCCCACAAATGTCTGACTCTGGTAAAGGTGGAAGAAAAGTAACAATGTACCTAGAGCTTTGAGGCCTTAACAGAAACTAGTTTACCATACTCTACTACTGCAGTTTTACCACAATCTGAATGAACTGGGTAACTGAAAAAAATATTCAACTCCACACCCAGTCTATATCTCCTAAAAGGGGACATCAAAAATAAACTGAGAGGCACTGGGAAAAGTCACAGGCCAGGGATACAGTGCACTAGAAGACAAAATATCACAAGGGTTATGGAACACTTCCCCCCTCCCACAACACCGACCACTACATCATTCAGCCTTCTGCATACTAACAGTACTCATTCTGACTAAAGGAATGAGACAATTCACTAAGCCTCCATGGGAAACCTAATGTACTGGCTAGTTTGTGTGTCAACTTGACACAGGCTGGAGTTATCACAGAGAAAGGAGCTTCAGTTGGGGAAGTGCCTCCATGAGATCCAGCTGTGGGGTGGGGCGCATTTTCTCAATTAGTGATCAAGGGGGAAAGGCCCCTTGTAGGTGGGACCATCTCTGGGCTGGCAGTCTTGGATTCTATAAGAGAGCAGGCTGAGCAAGCCAGGGAAAGCAAGCCAGTAAAGAACATCCCTCCATGGCTTCTGCATCAGCTCCTGCTTTCTGAACTGCTTGAGTTCCAGTCCTGACTTCCTTTGGTGATGAACAGCTATATGGAAGTGTAAGCTGAATAAACCCTTTCCTCCCCAACTTGCTTCTTGGTCATGATGTTTGTCCAGAAATAGAAACCCTGACTAAGACACCTAAGATAGAGAAAAGTCAAAACCACAAACGTAACCTGAGTGAAACATAAAGTTTTATATTAAAGGTACATGCACCTCCATTATTTTTATCCATCACATCATGTCTAGCTTTCAAAGAGTGAGAAAATACTGTTTAAGGATGGAGAAATAAAACATGAGAACCACACTTTGATATGGATACTTTGAAATATAACCTCAGAATTTGAAACAGCTGTGATTAATATTAAGGCCTATATAATGCACAAAAGCGGACAATGTAAAAGAAGAGATAGATGAAACAGAAGATAGGTACAAAATCCAAGAAGCATAAAAATAAATCCTAAAAATCAAAGCACTATAATGGGAAGGCAGAACACCTTTAGGAACTGAACAGAGCTGAGAGAAACATCAATGAATCTGAAGAAATGCCAATGGGTATTTCTAAAATGGAAATACAAACAAAAACAGATGAAGAGGAGAAAAAAAAGAATCTAAAGCTATGCAAGTTATCTTCTGATAAGAATCACCTTGAGGAAAATCAAGAAGGAAGACCAACACATGGATACTTCATTCCTCCCTAGAATAGGGAATAAAATACCCATGGAAGGAGGTGCAGAGACAGTTTGGAGCTAAGACAAAAGGATGGACAATCCAGAGACTGCCCCACACAGGGGTCCTTCCCATAATCAACCACCAAACGCAGACACTATTGCATATGCCAGCAAGATTTTGCTGAAAGGACCTTGATATAGCTGTCTCTTGTGAGGCTATGCCAGTGCCTGGCAAATGCAGAACTGGATGCTCACAGTCATCTATAGGATGGAACACAGGGCCCCAATTGAGCTAGAGAAAGTACCCAAGGATCTGAAGGGGTCTGCAACCCTATAGGTGGAACAACATTATGAACTAACCAGTACCCCCATAGCTCATGTCTCTATCTGCATATGTAGCAGAAGATGGCCTAGTTGCCCATCATTAGGAAGAGAGGCCCCTTGGTATTGCAAACTTTATATGCCCAATACAGGGGAACACCAGGGCCAAGAAGTGGGAGTACAAGGTAGGAGCTAGAGAAAGTACCCAAGGAGCTGAAGGGGTCTTCAACCCTATAGGTGGAAGAATAACATGAACTAACTAGTTCCCCCTGCGCTCATGTCTCTAGCTGCATATATGGAAGAAGATGGCCAAGTTGGCCATCATTGGGAGGAGAGGACCCTTGGTCATACAGACTTTATATGCCCTAGTACAGGGGACCGCCAGGGCCATTATGTGGGAGGGCGTCGGTAAGGGAGCAGGGCGGGGACGAGGTAGGGTAAGGGAAAATTTCTGGATAACATGTGAAATGTAAATGAAGAAAATATCTAATAAAGAGAAAAAAAGAAGTGGGAGTGGGTGGGTAGGGGAGCAGGGCGGGGGGAGGGTATAGGGGACTTTTGGGATACCATTTGAAATGTAAATTAAGAAAATATATAATGAAAAAAAGAATCACCTTAAGGAAGTGACTCTTAAAAAGATTAAAAAGATTTTTGGATGTGGCTCAGTAGCAGAGCGTTTTTATTGCATGTGTGAGGCCCTGAGATCAGTTCCCAGTGCTGAGGTGGGGAGGGGGAGGGGGAAGAATGGGGAAGAAAACAAAAGAAAGAATAAAGAGCAGACAAAAAAAGAGAACTGAACAACTAAGAATTTCCAAAACTAATGATAAATGCCACACCACAAATGCAGGGAGGACTCATCAGAAAAGACACAGACAGACAGACAGACACAGAGAGAC
>LR749485.1:4497643-4512593 GCA_902729485.2 Mus minutoides | reverse complement strand
AAAAAAAAAAAAAAAAAAAAAAAAAAAAAAGAAAAAAAAAAAAAACATGAAATGCTGAGACTGTTTATAAGTAGATGAAATTCATAAGCAATATTCGAAGTGAAAGAAACTTCTTATAAGGTACCCACTATGGCATAATTATGTCTACATAAATCATCAAGATCTAGAATACTGAAAAAGACAAACCCACAAAGGCAGAAATAGGGCAAGCTTTGTGGCTTACATCCATATTCCTAGCACTTGGTTGTCTGAGGCAGGAGAACTGCCATGAACTTGAGGCAAGCCTGGGCTACATAGTGAAACCCTGCCCCAAAACAATCAAAGAAAGACACTGAACAACAAAAAGTGGTTTTCAGGGAAAGGGAATGAGTGAACCACTCAACTGATATGGCACTTACTTTTAAGAGCGATGAAAAGGTTTTGAAATTAGATAGAAGTGGTGGTTGTATAACATTGATGTTATACCAAACACTACTCAACTGCTTATTTAAAAATGATGTTATACTAAGTGCTACTCAACTACCTATGAAAAACATGTGAATTTTATTTCAATGAGAAAGAATTCAATATTAAAACATGGTAGTCACTTTATAATTATTTTAAAGAGATTAAGCCTATACATAATGGTAATAGTTACTATAAGTATAACTTACCATTTCATTAAGAGTTTACTATTAAAAGTAAATTGGGACCTAGAGGACTCTGAGCTAGAACTGAACTGAAATCATCTCCCCTGTGGACTAGTTTTCATGGTTCCAAAAGGTACTCACAAGCTTCCAAAGAGGGAACCAACTAAATAGTCCCAGCCAGATATGATTCGTATGAACCACAGAAATGACCAGCATAGCACAATAACCCTAAGGGTGCAACAGTGGCACAAACACCTTGGCAGTATCCAACAGTTCACTAATGGACTTAAATCCCACTTAACAAGAAAGAAATCATGCCCAGTACTGGAAACCCAGAGCGAGTGAGGTCATGAATCCTGGAGGAGAATCTAAAACCACCAGTTTAGATTCTCTAACTACATTTTAGATAATTGTCATTATACCCACAAATAAGTGTAAGTCTCACCCATCAGCAAAGAAATTTCTTTTTTTTATTAGATATTTTCTTTATTTACATTTGAAATGCTATCTGAAAATTCCCTATACCTTCCCCCTGCCCTGATCCCCCACTTGCCCACTCCCACTTCCTGGCCCTGGCATTCCCCTGTACTTGGGCATATAAAGTTTGTAAGACCAAGGGGCCTCTCTTCCCAGTGATGGCCAACTAGGCCATCTTCTGTTACATATGCATCTAGAGACACAAGCTCTGGGGGTACTGTTTAGTTCATATTGTTGTTCCACCTAAAGGTAGATGGCTCTCTGAAACTATGCCCTTGAAGTGGCAACAGTCACACTTGGCGATTATAATCTAAATATTTTTAAAAGACAGCTGTACTAGCCATCATTTTGGAATTTGATGGCTTCAATAACCCAGTCCCTATCGTACTGGAGAAAATGGATAAAAATATTTCCATCTTTGTAGAAAATCCTTTTGGACAGCTCTGGTCTCCAGATCCATAAAATTGTCAGAGCCTAACCCATTTACTCATTCTAAAAATATTTATTAAAAGTCTACTGCATGCCATGGGGGTACCAACATTCAATAGTAGAATATGTGCCTAGCATGGATGAGGTCCTAGCTTCCATAATTATCAAACAAACCTACAAAAGACGGGGTGGGGAGCATCAGTTATGTGTGGAGTACCAAATGACTCTAGGAATCCCACAACACACAAACCTGATGAAGTCCCTCTGTGGAGTCTGAGTGCTAGTGACACAGAAGGAAGGATAAACAAATGAGAAAAGTGGATGACATTGATTTGGTGGTGATAAAATAGATGAGGTGGCATTGTTCTTAAAATAGTGGACTGGGTCTCTGTGATGAAAGTGCTCCAAAAGGATATAAGGATTAGAATAAATACGTACTGAATCTGGGCAAATGTAAAATAGGAAGATGAGCATATAAAGAGAAAACAGCTCATTCAAGGTGCATATGGCAGGCAGAACCTGGGTGTGATGGGTTGCTTTGATGCTTCTTTTATAACCCTAGACCTGGTTGCTCCCAGATGAGCAGATCCTCAGGTATACAAGCTTTTGTTGTATAAACCTTGTCCCCAGTGATTGATTAATAAAGATGTCTACAGCCTGTAGCTGAGCTGAAGAAAGATCGGTGGGGCTTTGGTTTCCAGGCTTGGGGTCTGAAGCAGGGACCACAAGGAGGAACAAAAGAGAGAAGAAAGAGAGAAGAAGAACATGGGGTAGGTGGTTCTTGAGTACATGGCCATGAGGGGCGGCCTGTTTTGAGTAGGAGCAGCCCAGATGGACCATGGCAAGTGATATCTTGGGATTATTGACAGGAAAGGAGGTATGTCTGCAGGTATGTCAATATAATTTGAAAAAATTATATTGAGTGAAGTAACCCATGCCAAGAATAACAAATACAACATTTTCTGTATCATATGTTATGTAAGCATTTAATTTGTACATGTGGGGCTTTTGTTTTATTTGTTTGTTTGTTTGTTTGTTTGTTTCAGAGAGGGGCGAGTATGAATAGTGCATATAACTAGGAAATCTCCCATCAAGAGTAAGCATTGAGGGCAGGCCATGGGAAGCATGAGAGAACTCGTGTGGCATCAAAGTGGAAGGGAGCTTCTAGGATCAAAATGTATAAGCAGGAAACGGACTTCAAGAGGCAAGAAATGGAGTTCAGTGGGAGGGAAAACCAAATGAAACAAAATGCTGTATGGAAGCATAAAGGAACCTGCTGATTTGTGTTCAAAAAAATTAAACAAAAGTAAGTAAGTACAAATGAAAAAATAACTTTAAAACACTGATAGCATACTAGGCAAATCTATCTTTCCAAATTGGCAAAATGGAAATCAAGATTACTTTAAAAACAAAAAAAAGTTACAGAATTCTGTTACTAGCATTAAAAGAAAAAAAAAAAAAAGGTTGAGGCTGGAGCGCAAGAGAGGTCTCAGTCAGTAAATGGCTTTGAAAATAAGCCTGAGGCTCTAGCACCTACATAAAAGTCCAGGTCACATAGTCACCAATCTCGGCACCAAGAAAGTACACTAGAGTTTGAGGGGCTAGCAACCAGCCAGCCTGGCTAAACAGATCAGCTCTGGCTTATCTCAAAAACAAGATAGATAACATTTGTCAAAGTTTCCCTCGAAACACACACACACACACATACACACACACATACACACACTGCACTATGTACATCCACACACTCTTATGCTGTTACACACACAACCATTATTGTGAGTAAAAGTTAGTGATAGAATAATTCAAACTGACTAACACAAAGAAGTTGTTTTTGTTGTTGTTGCTTTTAGGTTTGCTTTGTTTTGTTTTATTTTTTGTTTTCTGTTTTTCAGAATAAAGGCTATGACAAAAGACAATATAAACACATTTTTTTTTCTGGTTAATTGACTTAAAGACAAATTATGTAAACCATAAGACTATTAGACCCAAAACATTAAGAAATAAAACCTATTTCACAATAATATCAGAATGAACATGTGTGGGACAGGGAGAATTGTGTAATGGGAATCTACAGGAAAAAAATTGAAAAGAATCAGAAAAACTAACTCGAAACTTTAATATAGCACATTTTATAAATATCTACTTGCTCTCCATTCTTCAGTTTTTTTTCAGGAGATTTAAAAAATCATACAATTCGGGGGCTGGCGAAATGGCTCAGCGGGTAAGAGCACCCGACTGTTCTTCCGAAGGTGATAAGTTCAAATCCCAGCAACCACATGGTGGCTCACAACCATCCGTAACAAGATCTGGCTCCCTCTTCTGGAGTGTCTGAAGACAGCTACAGTGTACTTACATATAATAAATAAAATCAATCTTTTAAAAAAATCATACAATTCATATTATAAATGTAGTTTGTAGTTACAATGTTGTAGAATACATATAACAAAAATATCACCAAAAAAGGAAAAGACTGGAAAGAAACCAGACAAAGAAAAGTAGCACTTGCATATATTACTGAAACAGAATATTTAAACAGATTGTGGTAAATCCAGGTATAAGTTTTAACTTTTAGAGCAGAAACTAAGAAAATAAAATGCATAATATATATAGTGAAAATTCATAAATTAAATGTTACAGTAGACTATAGTCATTTAATGGAAAAAAAAAACCAACAGATGACTAAAACTAAATGACTCATGTGGGCTTGGGCTTCTTGACCTGTTATCACTGCACTTGAAGCTTATTCACTGTTGCTAGAACTGCGAACTTGTGCAGTCCCTCTAGAGATCCATTTGGAGAACTCTCAAGAAGTTAAAAATAAATGTATGATCCAGAACCACTCCTTAGTATCCGTCCAAAGAACTTGACACCCTACTCCACAATGTATGCTCAGCCACTTGCCTTGCTGCTTTAGTCACAATAGCATGGAGATGGAAACAACCTAAATGTCCTTCAAGTGACAGATGGAGAATGAAAATGTGCTACATAAACATAATAGAATACTATTCAGCTTTTATTGCAGATAAATAGACGGAATGAGAAGATAACACATCGAGTAAAGTGACTGTGAGATTGCTATCTCCTGGAAATGACAGGAAAGCTACATCCATGGTACCTCAACAATAGGGCTGCCTAACCAGAACCTGAACACCACCACTACCAACAGGCACGTTCTCATGGAAGGGTGTTCTCACAGCAACCCACCCTAAACAAAAACAAACAACAACCAAAAAAAAAAAAAAACATTAGGCAACTAAGCACTGACTGCTGAGAAAAAGAAAATTAGTCATCTCTAGGAATGAGATCCATAATTGGTTATCCAATTCCGAGTGATTATTCCTGAAATCATGTACATATAAGCAACAGTAAATGGACTCATCAGGTCTCATCAGGTTGTTACACACACACATGCACATGCACACACACATGCGCACGCACGCACGCACACACGTGCGCGCGCGCGCGCACACACACACACACACACATATATATATATATATATATACACATATATATACATACACACACACACACACACACACACACACACACACATATATATGTATGTGTAACAAGAACTAAAAATAACCCAGAAATTTGAGAGGTAGTAAAATGGTGGGAACGAGAAGAAAATGGAATGGGGAGGTGATACAATTATAATTTTTAATTTAAATTGTTTTGAATTTTTCTTTTCCTTTTTGAGATTATATTATTACATCATTTCTGCTTCCAAATTCTTCCTTCCATATGGTCCCATATACTTCTCCTTACCATCTTTCAAATCATGACAAAGGTAGAGTGCACACATGTAATCCCAAATACTCATAGGGCTATGTTGAAGTCTAGCCAAGGCTTCAAAGTAAAATCCTATCTCAAGAAAAAAATTTCATTTTAAAAATTCTTCTTCTTTTACTTCATTGGCAAAGAAAATATGAACTAAAATATCAGTTGGATATTACATTTATCTACCAGGTGAGTAAAATCTAAAAATAAAAAAAATATATATTGTTGGTAAAAAAAATAAGAACATCATTTAAATTGTTCATGGTATAATTCTGGTCATTTTAAATAAAAAATTAAAAACATTAAGATTTGTATATCCAAGTCCCTACAATTTTATCCCTTTTAATTATATATGGATACTATGTATTATGAGCAAATATGATTTGATGATTCTGAGCAAAAAAGATATATAGCAACATTATCTATAAAAGTCAAATGCCAGAAATATGAAAGAAATAATAAATGTTAATTTGTAAGAGTATGGACAAAGATTTATGAAGTATTCACATAATAAAATACTATATAGCAACAATGATGAAGAATGGGGCTTTGCACAGCAGCATGGACAGATTGCTAGAGGGTAATTATGAATGAGAAGAGTAAATAGAAGGAGAATACTGCACTGTGCTATCATTTGAATAACACAAGTCAGTACATAGATATCTATTTGTATATTCAGTTGAGCCATGTAAACAAACTTGCCATAACTAATTATAACTCAGACATACTGGAATAATGGCCTGTAACCTGTATCAAAGCCATAAACAGAAAAACAAGGTAAAAGGATGTTAAATAGAATATGATGCCCTCTTTTGATCACTATGGGTACCCCACATATGTGGCAGACACATTCTCATAAATAAAAATAAATCTTTAAAAATTATACACTGCTAGTTTAGATGGAACTAAAAGGATTATAAAGAAATATTATGAGTAAATACATGCCAACGATTTATATTCCAACAAGAGGGAAAGAATCCTAAAAAGAATTATACTAAAACTTATAAAGACATATAGAGCTTAAGGAGCCCTATAAAATTTTAATTAGCCATTCAAAATCTTGCCATGAGGAAAAGTCCAGGCTCAGAAATTTTTAATAGTGTATTTTATTGTTAAAAAAGTCAATGCCATCCTGAGTGAGGTAACCCAATCACAAAAGAACTCACATAACATGTACTCACTGATATGTGGATACTAGCCCAGAAGCCTAGAGTACCCAAGACACAACTTACTAAACACATGAATCTCAAGAAGAATGAAGTTCAAAATGTGGTCTCTGTGCCCCTTCCTAGAATTAAGAACAAAGCACACACTGAAGGAGTTACAGNAAAAAAAAAAAAAAAAAAAAAAAAAAAAAAAAAAAAAAAAAAAAAAAAAAAAAAAAAAAAAAAAAAAAAAAAAAAAAAAAAAAAAAAAAAAAAAAAAAAAAAAAAAAAAAAAAAAAAAAAAAAAAAAGTCAATGCCAATAATCAAGTTATTCTAGACAATAGGATACATACTCCTTCTCAACTCATTCTACAAAGACAGCATCATAGCAAAGCCAAAAATATTACCACCACTAAGAAGTATAGAGCAATATTTATTCTAAATATAAATGCAAGTATTTGCAGGAAAATATTAGGAAATAAATCCAAAGCATATAAAGGAGTTTAATGTGGCCACCTAGGATTTATCCAGCTATACAAGACTGGTTTAATATCTGAAAATTCAATAACATAATAAAGCATACTCATAAATGACAAAACCATAATACCACCTATCCACTTGACATAATTCAATGTTGGTTTATAACAAAAAATACTAACAAACGTAAGTTAGAAGAGAACTTTCTAACATAATAAATGACATGAGAAGGAAGAAATGTTTTCTAAGGGTGAAGAAAAGATAAAGATGTCCAGTCTTTTCTATTTTAATTGTCCATTGTTTTATTTTCTTTTATAAAACATTTATTTTATAAATGTATACACATGTTTATAGGTGTATAGTGTATAGTGTCTGCACTCATGTATCAAAGGCCAAAGAAGGTGTCATTGTTTATCACTGTCCATGGATTACTTTGAAAAAAATTTCTCCCTGACTCTGACCTCCCATCTTCTCAACTAGGCTGGAATCCAGTAAGGTGATCCTCCTGTCTCTGTCTTAGTTATGAGGTTACAATCATTTGTAAAGATATCCAGCTTAACATGGATACTGGAATCTATACTCCATTCCTTAGGTTTGTGTGATAAACACTCTTGATCACTGAGCTATCTCCCTAGCCCTTAAGTTTTATTTCCTAATGACATGGTTCGATGCATAGATAATCCTAAAACCTCTTCTTACACAAATTATCAGGCCTAATAAATGAGTTCAATAAGATATTATTTATATATACATATATATATGAGAATATTTGATTTACTTTAGTATATTTGAATTACTTTATAGACATGTCACCTTAATACAAGGAAGAGAACTAGACGTGATCATACACCACTAGCAATGATCACGAAGATCTCAGTGTGTGATTCTGCTGTCCAAGGAAAGAGAGACTGAGGTTATCTATAAAAATGCATATGATGTATGAGGTTGTACTAGATGATTCTCTGTGATCAGATAGAACCAGAAATTATGACACAAAATCTAAAGGAAAAAATAAGGGGATGTAGAAAAAAAGTAAAATCTGAAAGGCATGTCAGTGGGCACACAGGAACCAATAAACTCATCACACATCCACCAAAACTAGAGTGATTCACAAGGTCAATACATAAAACTCAATTGTTAGGAGGTTTATATTCAGTCAGAGAGTATTTGCCTAAGATGTATAATACCCAGTGTTAGATGCTTATCACTGAACAAACTCAATTGCATTTCCATATATGACTAATGGATAATATCAAAAAAGAATTAATACAGAACTTCATGCATTATAAAATAAAAAAGGAGATATTTCAGAATCAGACTTTTTGTATACAGAAAACTTTGTAAAAGGAAATTAAATGGGTTCTTATTTCATGTGAAAGGGTCAAGATGGCAATTTTCCCCAATATTAATTTGCATATCCAATACAATTCCCATAAAAATTCTAACAGGCTGTTTTATAGCAATTGACAAGAACATTAAGTTAAACAGAAATGCTAAACACCTGCAATAGTAAAAACAATTTTGCAAAGCTAGAAAGAAAACTGAAAGAACTTTCATTTCCTGATTTCTACACCTGTTTATGTAAAGACAAATATATAAATCAGAAAATGGACCTGAGAGGTTAGAAAAAAATTCTTATATTCATAACTAACTAAATTTTCCCAAAAGTAAAATTCAGTAGGGAAAGTAAGTCTAATACTATTATGCTACTGAGACTATTTGATCATTTAAATTTCTTTAAAAGCCTTCAAGCTCAGTGGTGGTAGCAAATTCATACAATCCTGGCCCTTGGGAGTCTGAGGCAGCAAGACTGGGAGTTTCAGAACAGGGTTACATGGGAAAAATTCTGTCCCCAGAAAAAGAGACTAACAAACCAACCAAACACCTGGGTGTTATAACTCAGTAATGGCCTAGAATCCTGTACAAATCCCTGGGTTCAATACTCAGCACTGGGAGGGGGAAGAACCTGGACCTTCAATACATGCCATATACAACAATTATCTAGAGATAGATTGTACTGGCTAGTTTTGTGTCAACTTGACACAGGCTGGAGTTATCACAGAGAAAGGAGCTTCGGTCGGGAAAATGCCTCCATGAGATCCAGCTGTAAGGCATTTTCTCAATTGGTGATCAAGGGGGGAGGTCTCCTTGTGGGTGGTGCCATCTCTGGGCTGGTAGTCTTGGTTCTATAAGAGAGCAAGCTTAGCAAGCCAGGGGAAGCAAGCCAGTAAGGAACATCCCTCCATGGCCTCTGCATCACCCCCTGCTTCCTGACATGCTTCAGTTCCAGTCCTAACTTCCTTGGTGATGAACAGCAATGTGGAAGTGTAAGCTGAATAAACCCTTTCCTCCCCAACTTGCTTCTTGGTGGTGATATTTGTGCAGGAATAGAAACCCTGACGAAAACATAGATCAAACAAATAAAGGAAATTAAGTTAAGTGTTTTATTTTCTTTACAAACATATCCAGAGCAGTCTGGCTACTTGATTGCAAGGTGAGCCAGAAACTGTGTGAAACACGCCTTGCATGAAGAGAGGGTGCCAGTGCATACAAAGGCCATCCAGAAACTGCTCCACCGGGGGATCCATCTCATATGCAGTCACCAAATCCAGACACTGCTGCTGATGCCAACAAGTGCTTGCTGACAGGAGCCTGATATAGCTGTCTCCTGAGAGGCTCTGCCAGAACCTGACAAATACAAAGGTATGGATACTCGAAGCCAATCATTGGACTGAGGACTGAGTCCCCAATGGATGAGTTAGAGAAAGGACTAAAGGAGCTGAGGGGATTTGCAAACCCCATAGGAAGAACAACAATATCAATGAACCAGACCCCCACAGAGCTCCCAGGGATGAAATTACCAACCAAAGCCTACACATGGAGCACAAGACCCAAGGGCTCCAACCACATATGTAGCAGAGGATGGCCGTATCAATGGGAGGAGAGGCCCTTGGTCCTGTGAAAGCTCAATGCCCCAGTGTAGGGGAATGCCAGGGCAAGGAAGCAGGAGTGGGTGGGTGGGGGAGTACCCTCATAGAAGCAGGGGGAAGGGAGGGGATAGAGGGTTTCTGGAGGGGGAACTGGGAAAGGGGATAACATTTGAAATGTAAATAAAGAAAATATCCAATAAAAGAACAACAACAACAACAACAAAATAAACACAAAGGAGGAAACAGAGGTGAAAGGCTCTAGAGATTCATTGTTCAAGAGAAAACTCTCAAGCAATAATGTGTAATCTCATCAGTAAAGTATTGTCAAGGCAAACTCAAGTCACTAAGACAGGGAGGGTGGAGGGTGGTGGGTAGTGGTGCTGAAGAATCTACTGTTGGCACTTTACTAGACTAGCATAATCCATAATGGTAATTAAAATACTCTCCTTACACCCATAGATAAGTAAAGCTCTCATTTCTCATCAAAGGAGCTTCTCTTTGCAGCAGTGAACACTTACAAAAATGCCATGACTGGCCAAATTTCACAGATCAACTTGTGCTGTGGTGTTCAGTACCACTGACCACAACTACAACATCACTACCTGCACCTAAGGCTCAGGTGACATAGCAGAAAAGGGAATGGAAAGATTATAAATATCAGAGGAACAGGAAGTCTGCTGTGTGACTATATATCCTAGAAATGACAGGGAAGCTACATCCATGTTATCTCAACAACACAGGTGCCTAAACAGGACCTGAGCAATGACAACACCTAGCCATGCTATCATGGAAGGGGGAAATCTCTCAAGGCTCAAGGTTCTTACGAGAGAAAGAACTGCAGGTAAATAGTGATGGCTGAAACATAGAAAATTAGTCTTTCCAAGGAATGAATCTCACAGTTAGCCAATGCCAAGTGGTCAACCCTGAAATCATATGAATAGACTAAACAGACTCAGTAGGTTGTGCATATGTATGTGTATGTGTGTGTGTGTGTGTGTGTGTGTGTGTGTGTGTGTGTGTGTGTATATGAATGAAAAAAGAGGTCATGAATTTGAGAGCTGAGGGCATGAGATGGGTTTGGAGGGAAGAAAGTGAAGAAGAAAATGATGAAATTATATTTTAATTAAAAGCTTATTTAAAAATAATACAAAAGTACAACAACAGATTGGGGAACACTGATCTGATAAAAAATAATAATACTTCTCAGAAGGCTGATAGATCAATGAAAACAAGTGATCAAGATATATGTGGTACTCACTAGAAAGTCCCAGACTCTAGGGAAGTGAGAGGCTCCTAGTAGCCAATCACAATGACTTTAGCTGAAATACCCAACAAAAGGGAGATACAACCTGTAGAGGCCACCTCCAGTGGCAGGACCCCCGATTGAGGAAGGGGGCCACCCACTCATCTCAAAAATATTAATCCAGAATTGTTCCTGCCTAAAGGAAAAGCAGGGAAAAATAGTGGAACAGAGCTGAAGGAAAGGCCATCCAGAGACTGCCCCACCTGGGAATCCATCCTATCTGTAGACACCAAACCCAGACACTATTGCTGATGCCAAGAAGCACTTGCTGACAGGAGCCTGGTATGGCTATTCCCTGAGAGGTTCTACCAGCACCTGACTAAGACAGATGCAGATACTCACAGCCAATCAGTGGACTGGGCTCAGAGACCCCAATAGAAGAGCTAGGGGAAGGACTGAAGGAGCTGAAGAGGATTGCAATCACATAGGAAAAACAATATCAACTAACTGGACCACCCAGAGATTCCAGAGACTAAACCACCAACCAAAGAGTATACATGGAGGGAGCCAGGACTCCATATGTAGCAGAAGATGGCCTTACCTGACATCAATGGGAGGGGAGGGAGGCTTGATGCTCCAGCATAGGGGGATGTTAGAGTGGTGAGGAGGTAAATGGGTGGAGGAACACCCTCTTAGAAGCAAAGGGGAGAGAGGAGAGGGGGATGGGATGGGCGTTTGGTTTGTGGAGGGGTGAACAGAAAGGGGGAATATTATTTGAAATGTAAATGAATAAAACGATTAATAAAAATTTCAAAAAGAAAAAAATATATATGATCAGACATTCATCAAATAAGTTATACAAATGGCTAAAGAACACATGGACGATGTTCAGCACTATCAGTCCTAAAGGCAAATTAAAGCCATGATGGACTAACACTTCCTATTCTTGTAAATTCTTATAAATCTATGACAGACAATAGTGAATGCTGGTGAAGATGTGGAGAAACAAGGACCCTAAGGCAGCACTGGTAGAAACAGAAATCAGTGCAGTTTCTTTAGAACATAGTTTTGTGTCTCCTCAAGAAGCTAAAACATCAATTAACTATTCAACCTAGTAATTTCACCCTCAGATATCTATCCAATAAAAATAAAAATATACGCCCACACCATGACTAAGGCACAAACATTTATTCAAAATAGTCCCAAACTGGAAATAGTTCAAATGATCATTAATGGGGGGGGGGGGGAGACAGAGTAACTACATGCAGCAACCTAGACCAGAGAATTCTATTCAGCAATAGATAGGAGGGAACTAAAGAAGCATGAGTTTATCACCACTATCTTAGACAATAGCATGCCAAGTGAAAGAAGCCATATATAAGATCAATTTTATAAATATTCAGAAAAGGTAAACATACCATCAAAAAGTAAGGAGAACACTGGAGGTAGATATTAATGGAGTTGTGAAATTTTTCTATAACAGGATTATAGAATGAGTGGATTGCTCAGTAATGTTAATGAAAATCTTTCAATTGTACATTTCAAATCAGTAGTGTCCTGACCCGTAAAAAATTAAAAATAAATAAATAAATAAGTCAAAAACGAAGATTGTTTCTAAACCTAAACACATGAACCAGCAATTCTACTTCTAAGTGAATTGGCAACAGATATCCATGCACATATTCACCTAAAGACATTTTCACTTAGTCAGACATTTAGGTGGCACAAGCCTTTAATCCCAGCACTCAGGGGGCAGAAGCAGGTAAATCTCAAGTTTGAGACCAGCCTGGTCTACAGTGTGAGTTCTAGGACAGCCAAGGCTACACAGAGAAACCGTGTCTCCAAAACAAAAGACATGTTTACTTAATGATGTGTACTAGAACATTCATAGCAGCGGTAATTTTATAATAGTCTCATAACTTTAAAATGAAGTCAGATAACTTTGTTGGCCCAGATTCCATTTTGAACATTTAACCTTCTTATTCCTGAAGCACGGCTTAGTACTTCACCTTCAACATACCTTCCAGTTCTCCATGTCTGCTAATCTTCTCAGTGTGGTGGTCCAACAATCTATATTCCTACAGCATAACAGGCATGACCTATGCCCCTGCACTAATTGTGTCAGCCTTCCTCCCACACTGAAACCAAATTAAATTTGCACCAGGATGCTTTAAACCCATCATTTGAAATCCTCTATGGAAATCCTGCCTGGGCTATTTCCCTGGACCCAAATGAAGACCTCATCCTATAGGCCAAACTAACTTTTATCTGAAGTTTAAGCATGTTGCCCCTAAAATCAATGAGACTGCCCCCCAGTACCCATTTTATCTCAGATTGTTTTCTTATTTCATGGCTTGTATTCTGGTGCCTCTTCTGTCTCACCAGAATGACACACACATACTTAACTTTAATCCACTTAAGGCTCCCTTAGAGAGTGGCTATGCTGGCAGAAATGAACTGGACAGACAAGAGCCATGGGTCATGTGCCAGTACAAATGAGTTTCCTGAGGCTGAGACATCTGATTATAGGTCAGACAACCAGCTATTAGACTCTCTTCTCAGATAAAGAAGCAAGGCTAACGATCATTATGTGTAAGATTTTTCAATTGAAAAGCTGTAGTTTTGGGGCACAAGTTTTATATTGTAAACTTAATAGGTATGGTTTCTAAATACGCCTTTAAAAGTCGATTCTGAGTCACATAGCATTGTTTTGGAAAGCTAGGACTAATCTGAGCACACAGTGTTTAATTGGAAAAATAAGTTGTGGAGTAACTAAGAAAAGAAATGTGACTCTTTAACCAAAACAGGATTCTTTCCCTATTTAAACATCTAAATAGAAAAACAACAACAAATCACTGTTACGTTATGTTCAACATCCAGGCAAAGCAAAGAAAGTTTACTTCATTAGAGAAAGTTGTTGAACTCTGCCTGAACCCTGTGTCCCAAGGAAACATTCATAATGATTGGGAGATCCCCTTTGCCTTTGTGTTCTGAATAAACAAATAATTTCAAAGAATCACCCCACCCTTCCATATAGGAGACATGTTCAACCTTCTTCATGACTCATAGAAACCTCACAGTGACCGCCTTGATTGTGTGCCTCTATAAAACCTCAAATTTACTTCTTCTTGAGAAATTCCTCAACAATGAAAATTTCCCCTGCCACAATGGAGGAACCAAAGTATCCTTTTAATTATCCAGTGCATCTTCTCTAGATGCACTAGAAGAATCAAAACAGTATAGGCATGCAGAACGATATAATAGAGCAGAGTTCAAAAGAAACTCTCACAAGTATGCCGAAATGATTTTAACAAGGTTATCAGGATCATTTAGCAGGGGTGGGAAAAGGCAGTATTTTAATAAATTACATCATCTACAAACAAAAGAATAAAGCTGGGCCCACCCAATACGTTGTCTACAAAAATGAACTCAAAATGGATTAGTCTATGACAGACACCCGTATAACTACTGAGAAAAAGAAAAAAAAAAAAAAACTGGGAGGCAAAGGCAGGAAGAAAACTGGGTGCTCAAAGCCAGCATTTACATATGCAATTTTAAAACCACAACAAAATACTGTCTCCTATCCTTTAGCTCAGTAGTTTTCAACCTGTAGGAAGCAATCCTTTCACAGGGATCACCTAAAGACTATCAGGAAACAGATATTTACATTAGGATTCATAACTAGCGAAATTAGTTATGAAGTAGCAACAAAAGTGAACAACACATAGTAGCTTACAATTATCTATAACTCCAGTTCTTGGGGATCCACCACCCTCTTCTGGCCTCTTAAAGCACTGCATACATAGTCAACATACATTAAAACTAAGGAGCTA
>LR749485.1:4486075-4497543 GCA_902729485.2 Mus minutoides | reverse complement strand
GCCAGGGCCATTACGTGGGAGGGGGTGGGTGGGGGAGCAGGGCGGGGACGCGGGAGGGTAAGGGAAAATCTCTGGATAACATGTGAAATGTAAAGGAAGAAAATATCTAATAAAGAGAAAAAAAAAAAAAAAAAAAAAAAAAAAAAAAAAAAAAAAAAAAAAAAAAAAAAAAAAAAAAAAAAAAAAAAAAAAAAAAAAAGAAACTCCTAAAGGAAATAAAGCAGAGATGCTATAGAAAAATGTCTATGGTTTCTCAAAAAAGAAAAAAAAACCCACAAACTAAAAATAGAATTACCACAGGATTCAGCAATTCCATAACTGTTTATATACTCGAAATAAAAGTAGAATCTTGAAGGGATGGATATTTATACATCTATTTTTATAATCACCATTGTTCATAACAGCTAAAACGTTGAAGCAATTCAACTGTCAAGAGATAAATAAACAATCAGAATGTGGCACATATTCCCCCATAGAAATGTTATTCAACATTAAAAAGGGCTACAATTTTAGACACATAATACAATGTAAGTGACTCTTCACAAGACTATAACAAGTAAAATACGCTAGTAATACACAAACAGGTATTAAATGTTCCACACATGTGAGGTCCCCTGACTCTTGGGAAGTCAAATTCGCAGACAGAAAATAGACTGGCACCTTCCAGGAGTGAATGGAAAATAAAAAGGGAAGGTGGTTCCTTAATTGTGCAGATTCCTGGTTGTGCAAGATGGAAAAAGCTCTAGATATTAGCTGCACAATAATGTGTACATATTTAACAGTGTTGAACACTAGTCAATACAAACAAGTTTTTGTTTTTTTGTTTTTTTGTGTGTTTTGGTGTGTGTGTGTGTGTGTGTGTGCACGTGTGTGTGCACGTGTGTGTTTGATTTTTCGAGACAGGGTTTCTCTGTGTAGTCCTGGCTGTCCGGGAACTCACCCTGTAGACCAGGTTGGCCTCGAACTCAGAAATCCGCCTGCCTCTGCCTCCCGAGTGCTGGGATTGAAGGCATGCGCCACCACTGCCCAGCTTAATACAAACAATTTTATTACATATGCTTTACCACAATTCAAAGTAAAAAGTAACATTTTTTAAAAAGTACCCCTCAGTGGTGGCTTGAGTAATTCTATAGGAAATTTTAATATGCAGGCACAGCTATAGATGATCTTGTCTGTTGCTCAAAAATTAGGTTTATATTTTCTTCAGAGATACTATGCTAACTGGTAACCTAGATATTATTTTTTCCTATCTCAAATTAAAATAAAATGAAAGGGGTACTAAGTTTTAAGTGTATGCATAGTTGATAAGCTAGCTGGATTGCTTACTTAATAATGAATGTGTTAGATAATTCTGGATTAGAGACACCATAGAAAATTAGTGAGGCTAAAACTACATTCAAATAAAAAGTTTGAAAGGTATCTCAGGCTGAAAATTTTTATTAAGCACTAGGGAATAAAAACTGAAACTAAAGGATGGATATTTATATATCTATTTTTTATAATCACCATTGTTCATAACAGCTAAAATGTTGAAGCAACTCAACTATCAAGAGATGAATAAACAATCAGAATGTGGCACATATTCCCACATACAGTGAAATATTATTCAACATTAAAAAGGGCTACAATTTACTGTCTTGAATAGTATGAGTTTATGGTTTAATTCTCTGTATTAACTTGAATTACTATTCCAGGAAATTCCTGCCAGTACATGGAAGTTGCAAACAGCTTCATTTCAGAAACTTCCTGGAAATCCATTTATCTGAACAACAAGCTATCAAGTAGCTCTCATCTGGACTCATAAACAGAGACTTCTTAGAACAGCTTCAAAATGAGCATGTCAAATGCCTATTTACTCGTCAAAGTTTCCTTCAAAGCTCTTGAAGACATTAAGTCACAAGCTGTGATATAATGTTAATATAAAAATCAGATCATTAACTTTATCCAATTTTAAGCATTCAGATCCCATCAAAGACCTGCTAAAACCAGATTCCCAAAACATAAATATACGCTGCAATCTTTGATACCCCTTTCTAAGAGGTTACAGAGTGTTGTCGTGGTAGTGGCTTTACTCTGTGCTCTAAATAACAAACCTGAATTCATTTGATTAGCAGTCTATTTTAGTAGGTTAAGGGATCATCAAGTTATCAGGATGCAAATCTAATTCATAAAACACCTCTGGGGCTTCACATCATTGTTATTCTAAATAGCAAAATCTTTGCCCAGGAGGATTAGATACAGTCCTGTAAAACCTGGCACCAGATTGATAGCCAGATAAAATTTAGACTGACCAGTTAAATTTAATTTCATGAAAATAGTAGCTTTTGGCATGTACATGTAAGACTAGAATTTTTTTTTTTGAGACAGGGCTTCTCTGTATAGCTCTGGCTGTCCTGGAACTCACTTTGTAGACCAGGCTGGCCTTGAACTCAGAAATCCGCCTGCCTCTGCCTCCCAAGTGCTGGGATTAAAGGTGTGCACCACCACACCAGGCTAAGACTAGAATTTTAATTGAAATGAGAGACTTGGATTTTGACTTGCAAAATCTGGCAATGGTTCTCAACTATTTTATTTTATTTTATTTTATTTTATTTTTAGGAACACAACTCCACTTTTAGAATCTCAATTCTGAAAACAAACCTATGGAGTTTACAAAATACCCTGTCCAGAACTCAAATCAGAAACCTAATGGCTGAAGTCTTTAAAGAAGGTAATTCATCCAGGCAGAATGTAATTCAACTGTCAAACTGAGTAACGGGGAGGATCATGTAGACAGCGGGTGTGTATCCATAAGGTTAATAGGTGCTCCATGGGCATTAGAATGAAGAACAGACAGGACTGCACTAGCAATTAACTGATAAATTCTTGGAAGGTTAGTATTTGTTTCCTTCTGTAGGGTGGCACATTCCTACAGTCAGGAGCACCACCACAATACAACAACAAATACACACACTGAGCTGGTCCGAGCCTAAGGACTGGAAGATCATGGAGTGACCTGAGGCAAGAGACTACGATGAAATGAGGCATCTATGACAGAAAAGAAAGCAGTGAATAGGGGAATGTTTGCTTCATCTCCTGTTTATAAAGAACTTCTAAAGATCATTCAAGAAATTTGATGGCAATAGTTTCTGACTCAAATTTAGAATTGTCTAAGTATTTCAGAGAGTAGTGGAGGGTATAATTATCCACAGACATATTCCAGCACATTAAAATCCTGCACACCACAAATAGGAGTGTATGTGTGATTTGCAAGCAAGAGTAAGAGACAGAAGAGGGGCTGGTGAGATGGCTCAGCAGGTAAGAGCACTGACTGCTTTTCCGAAGGTCCTGAGTTCAAATCCCAGCAACCCCATGGTGGTTCACAACCTCCCATAATGAAATCTGATGTCCTCTTCTGGTGTGTTTGAAGGCAGCTATAGTATACATATTTATAATAATAAATAAATCTTTAAAAAAAAGACAGTAGAAACACCCTTTCCATGGTGGAAACAGTACAGATAAACCCCAAAATACATATATTACACTAGGACATTCACAATAATAGAAAGAGAGAAAAGTACAGAATTATTAGTGAAAAAGAAGTACTTAACTGTGTTTTTTAAATGAGGTTGTAAGGGTAACTATGGAGATAATTCAGTGGGTAATGTCCTTTGCTGTGCGGACATGAGAGCCTGAGTTTGGATCTCAAACACTGATATAAAAAGGTGGGCATGGCAGCATGTGTCTGAAAACTCAGGACTGGACATTGCAGGAGGTACAAGCACATCCTTGGAATCTCTAGCCAGTCAATTTAGCTAACATAGTGACCTCTATGTCCCCTGTGAGACCCTGTCTCAATTATAATGGGAAGGGAGAAACAACTCAGTGGATAAGAGCACTTGTTATTCTTGCAGAGGACCTGGGTTCAATTCTTAGCAGCCATATCAGGAAACTCAAAACTGTAACTCCAGATCCAGGGGATCAGACACCCTCATTTGGACTCCACAGGTATGCACATGTGTGTAGTATGCATAATAGGACTCAGTAACACATATACATAAAATACCTAAATCTTAAGTGAATAAGGTAGAGAGGACGATTCTGAGGTCAGTCTCTGGCCTCTACAAGCACTTGCACAGGCAAGCAGACTAGCACGCACACACATACACACACCACACACATGAAAAAGGAGCTTGCACTTCAGAAGCTACTGTGCTACTAAAGAATAAAATATGCCATCTCAAATGGCAAGGAAGCACTGTGAAACTGAAAGCAATTATGACAAGCAAGGAGACTGGGGGGGGGGGGGTATCTCAGTGACAGAGTACTTGTCTAGCAAAACCCAGCATCGAAGGAAAAAAAAAAAAAAAGAACAAGAAAACAAAGACAAATAAACAGCAGCAGATGCTGCAGACAGGCCCTACACCCTCACTGCATTTATAAAAGCAGGACACAGATTTACAGGTTAAAGGAATCCCACATCCACTCTACCAAAGGAAGCAAAGGGTAACTACTGCCCGGCCACAGCTTAGAACTGGTCAGCCAGAACACAGTGCCAGAGGAATGAACAAGCTCCACCAATAGGCCCTGGTTAGGTAGTTGCTTTTTCACAAGCTATTGTCCTTAATCTCAAAGTCCTTTCTTTCTGCCTTGTCATTTTTCTGTAAATTGTTGAAGATGTTGCATAGGCTATAACTCAAAAAAAAACCCTCTGTGACAACTAGTCATTTCCTGGATGTTATTCCTGTATACATGAAATATGCATGGCCATTGGCATCTATTTATTTTGTTTTTATAGTTATAGATGTCTATTCCAAATAAGACCCTATGAACAGTATGGAGATATGGAGAAAATTATTTTCCTTCCCTGGCAATATTAAAAGGGAACTTTAGTAATTAGCAGAATACCAAAGTAGACAGATATAGAGGAATAACAAAACCGTCTGACTTCATAGATGAATGACATAGCTTTTCTTGATCTAAGGTGTTAATTGCTCCACTAAAGGGATACTATAGCATGAAATAAATAATAAGAAAAAAAACATAAATCGGGATGAGAGTTGGAAAAAGAATGAGCCCTAAACTAAGCAGAAAAGAATAGTTTATGCTCAAGGAAAGCCATGTGGATCTAGCAAGCAAATGAACACTATCATTGGAAGAAAGACAGGGGATTGAGAAGAACAAGTAAGAGGTGCTGTGATGGTTTGTATATATGCTCAGCCTAGGGATGGGCACTATTTAGAGGTGTGGTCTTGTTGAAGGAAGTGTGTAACTGTAGGGGTTGGCTTTGAGACCCTCCTCCTAGCTATCTGAGGACAGTCTTCTCCTAGTGTCATTCAGATGAAGATGTAGAACTCTGCTTTTTCTGCACCATGCATGCCTGGATTCAGCCATGCTTCCTCCTTAATGATAATGGGCTGAACCTCTGAACCTAGAATC
The DNA here is from genome assembly GCA_902729485.2 of Mus minutoides. Taxonomy (NCBI): domain Eukaryota; kingdom Metazoa; phylum Chordata; class Mammalia; order Rodentia; family Muridae; genus Mus; species Mus minutoides. Next base: position 4,492,125 of record LR749485.1, on the reverse strand, counting down.
CAACCCCAATTAAATGTTATTCTTTATAAGAGTTGCCTTGGTCATGGTGTCTGTTCACAGCAGTAAAACCCTAAGATAAAGGTTAGTATCAGGGATGGGGGTATTGCTGCTATAGGACTGACCATGTTTCAGCTTGGAAGAATGTAGACTTTAGGACTTTGGGTTTGGCAAGCTATGGAATGTTGTAAGTGGAGCTTAATGAGCCATCCTAGTAGGAATTTGAAAGACCACAGTGCTGAGGGTGATTTGAATTGTGTAGGTCTGCTGGTCCAAGAGGCTTCAATGGAGAAAAATGATAGTATGTAGCCTAGAGACCGTTGTGTGATGTTTTGGTGAAGAATATGGCTGCTTTTTTGCCCTTGTCTGAAGAGTCTATACAAGGCTAAGGTATAGTAATTAATATTAATTCCATTGACAAAGGAAGTCTCAAAAAAAGCCCAGGAGAGACTATGTTCTCTGGTTTAGTCTTATGAGGAGTGTTTTAATGAAAAGGAGCAAGCTGAGAAAGGAAAAATAGAAAATGTATGGGTCAAGTAATAAAGGGATACCAGGAAGTGAAATGGAGCTGAATCCTATGTTCAAGGAGATAGCAGATTAAGTGAATAGTGATCTCAGGGCAAGATTCTACACAGCTAAGCTTAGGTCCAAACATGGAAAGAGGCAAGCAGATCTCTGGATTCAAGAACAGCTGGGTTTAGAACAAGTTACAATTAGAGAAATTATTAAATCCAAGCATGGTGGTACATGCCTTTAATCCTAGCATTCAGGAGACAGGGCCATGCAGATGTAAGTTCAAGGCCAATCTACATAGCAAGTTCCACCACAGCCAAGCTTAGGCAGTGAAGGAGTTGGAAAACAGAAAGCTGGTAATAGAATAGAGCAGGGGACATGTTCCAGCCCCAGCAAGCAGCAGAACTCTGCAGCTTCAGCCATGTGGCTTTGGTTCTAGAGTCAAGAATAGAACGGACTACTGGGACAACTGATGCTGGTTAGCTGGAGCTAAGAAATGAGTGGTGATGAAGAGGAGACCATCATCACTGAGGTGACATCTTCTGGGAAGTGTTTTCTAAGAGCACAAAAAGCTATGTTCTAGAGATAGCTAAGGCTGTACCTTGTGCTGCAGCTGGACTTGCTGATGAGTAAGAATTACCCAGGTGGTACTGGTATTGAAGGCATGAAAAGGTCATGTAGAACAGCTGAGGCTTGGCACTGTGAGAGGCCGTGGAAGGCCACTGATGAAGGTGCAATTCCAGTTGCAGTTGGTGGCTCAGGACTGAAGTGGTCAAGCAAAGAAATTGAGGCTTAGCACCATGAAGAGAGCTTATGAGAAACTACTGGTTAAGCCTAGTTGTAGCAGAAGACCCCAGTGTATTGGAAATGCCAGTACCATGGGATAATCACAAAGAACAGCAGCAACAATGGAGTGGAGCAAACTAGAGCCTAGAATCCCATAGAAGGCAGAGCTGGGGATGTGACCCAAGTTCTTTGAGGACGTCAGAAGATCATGTGTGGATCCCAGACATTGGAACAAGAAGCTGTAACATTGAAGTTGCCTTGGAGCCCCCAAGATGTTTGAGAATCTAGAGCCATGCGATATCTGATGAGGAAAGCTGCTAACAGGGAGTAGAACCAGCCCAAGAGAAAGAACTGTGTTATAGTCAGCAAGGGTGAAAGGAGTTGGAGATCTGAAGACCTCTTTGACGTCAGACATGGAGATGCAGAGTCTGGAGTTTGCCCAGCTGGTTTCCTGTCTTGTTTTGGGGATTACAGTTGAGTGTTTGGATGAATCTCAGAATAGACTTTGAATTTTGGACTTTTAACATTGTTGAGATTGCTATTGCCTATGGGGACTTTGGACTAAATGTATTTGTTCTTATGCTATGGCTAGGTATGGCCCCCATAGACTCATGTTTGTGAACAAGACTATGTGGGCCAGGGAGTGGAATGTAGTGGTTTGAACATGCTTGGTGCAGGAAGCGGCACTATCAGGAGGTGTGGCCTTGTTGGGGAGTGTCACTGTGGAGGTTGGCTTTGAGACCCTCCTCCTAGCTGCCTGAGGACAATGTTCCCCTAGCAGCATTCTGATAAAGATGTACAACTCACAGAGCATCCTGAACCATGCCTGCCTGAATGCTGCCCTGCTCCCTCCTTAATGAGAATGGACTGAATCTCTGAACCTGTAAGCCTGTAAGCCAGCCCTAATTAAATGTTGTACTTTCTAAGAGTTGGCTTGGTCATGGTGTCTGTTCACAGCAGTAAATCCCTAAGACAGATGCTTTCCAGCAGAGGATGGAGCATCTTGGCTCTAATCCTGTGGATTAAATGAAAAATCCTTTCTGACTAAGATTTAGATATAGTGGGTTCAAGGTCAGTCTGTACTATGCAGCCACACCCTGTTTAGAAAAACATTTTTTTTAATTCTATGGATAAGTCTATCACTTGTGAGCAGGTGGGCTGTAAAATTAATTAATCAATTAATTAGTTAATTAAAATAATATCTGTTATTCTCTATTTTTTTCTTTGTTTTAACTTTAAAATTATATGGAACTTCATTAAAAATTATCTGACAATTATACCATGAGGAACAGTGAAACTCTGAGTGAGTGTATTCTTGACATAAATATGTCAAGGATCCCGACCCTTCAAATTCATGGCAATGGCAAAACCCTCACCAGGTCAGCCTCAGGGAATCAGCAAAGCATCTCTCTTGTTCATAGAGAGGGTGTTGATGATGTGTGTAAAAACTAGCAATGTCAGCTTCCTTCTCTTTGCCAACTACATCCTGAGACTGATCCCCTACAGAGATCTCCCATCAGCAATAGCTAACTCCTCCATCTCGTGCTATACACTCTAGACCCTCTGAATGCTGTGTATACTAAACAGTGAGCTCTCAGTTTGCAGCATAATGGTAGTTAGCCTCCATCAGAGCAAGCCCAGCTTGCCCAATCCCAGCTTTTCCATATGTGGATCCGGTTCATTCACTGTCTGCCATTTCTTTATTTCCATATCACCCCAGTCAGAATTCCAAGGCCAAACCATGATGGATGTGACAATCTATACTATTTATTATTCAAAATATCTGGGAGCTATCTGAATACAGAACAACAGCTAGATAATCCTGTGGTCATCGATGTATTGTGACTTTGGGACATTATTAGTGTGGACATTAACATTTGTCTTCAATTTGACTGGATCTAGAATTAACTAAGAGGCAAGCTTTTGGCTACACCTGTGAGGGAGTTTCTTGGTTACATGATCTGAACTGGAAAGATCCATGCTGACTGAGAGTAGTCCTTTCTAGCTCTGAGCTAGGTATAAGGAGGCTGCAGGGAGGTAGACCCTTTTGCTTTATACCATGTGGGCAAGTTTGTCCACCTTGTTACTCCCACTGCTGACATTCACTGGCATCCAAATCCAGGTTCTTCTGCTCCCTTATAGGGACTGAAGCTACAAGTTCACTGTAGCTACATTGGCAATTGCTCATTCTCTACTACAGCAAAGTTTAAAATTAGTCTAATTCATGGTAACTCCAAGATGTCTTAAACATGTCCAATGAGTGATGCAATTTAATCTCTCTTACCCTCAAGAAGCATGTTTCTTTCCCTATTCCAATATTTAAGCTAGACAATTTCACTGATTTAAGTCCTTAGAACATAGGGGAAAGCCATGGAACAAGTTCAGTTTTCCAGGACAGAGCCCTATGATGCAATGTCAATCCTACACTGAGATTACAGAACAGTATGCCATATTGTGGAGTTCTGGTTGCCAGGAAACCAACTGTTATAGAATAATCAGCATTGACTTTTTTTCCAGACCCAGTAGGGGGCAAAATGGTCCCCATTAAGCATTATTGAGAATTTTTACCTCAATATTTCTTTTAAATGTATGACATGCAAATATATGTTTATAGACTATATAAGAATCCTCCTGAGAAAAGCTCAATGCAAGGCTCAGCCCAGCCACACGTGTATTTCCTATTCTATGTAGAATCAAACAGAATGACATTTTCATTTTTATGAAGCAATGATTAGGGTCAGCGGACTAATAAAAGGGTGGTATAATGGTTGCTGTACGTCCCAATAATTTCAGGCAGTTTAACTGATTACATAAGGAAATTGATTTGAGGCTAGAGCAGTTTTACAAACATTACACTGTGAAAAAAATCATAAATAATGGTTATAATGAAAGCCTATGGGAATAAAGTCAACAAATTAAGTGGAAAAGGTCTGCTAAAAAACAGAATAAGTAAATGGAGCTAACGGGGAATTGTAGCAGTGCTACATTTCTTCTGGAGAGGAAATGTTATTCCTTGGTTTTTGCAGTTACCTTTTCAGCTTTTTTTCTTCCAGAAGCTTTGGGCTGAATCCCCATATGCTCTCTTCTCTCTCTGGTACTCCTTTTTCTGAACTCCTTTCCTCACATTAAAGCATCTATGGACTGCACTGTTCCTTCCAGGATAACCAGGGAAACGTCCATGTCAAGGTCACCTGATCAACAACCTCAATTTCACTTGTATCCTCCATTCCCCTTTGTCATATTTAAAGGAAACATGAAAAGTATGCACTTTATCTAGGCTTTGGCTTTCCACACAATTTGTTCTCTGACACTCTGTCAAAATTACCTTCTCAGATACCTCACCATCACTCACGAAGGAAATGAGAAGGCTTGCAGTGAAGAAAGATAAACCATGAGTTTCGTGTTAGTCGTGGAAAATGTACATACCTATGGACCATCTATACAAAGAGCTTATGCGGAGTGTCCAGTGTTGATTCCTTGAGCTTTACAGCTTACTGCCTTGGTTGTCCCCAGTGTGCTATAGAGACACAATGATGATAGTCTGCCCACAATCTCATATGTGCCAGGACCAAAGTAAGGCTAAGAAGTGCAGGTTTAATTGGCAGTATATGCATAGATGTCCGGAATGGAAATTCTGAGAATTCAGCACAGAAGTGCTAGTAGCAAACACACAGAGGCATTTTTCACTCCCAGATATAGTGCGGAAACTGGCACAAGACTTAATAGTGCAGGCCTATGTCTGATACAGAGATAGACACAGAAAGGAAAGCCTTATCACCACAGCTTGCTTAGCTGAAAACACTTTCTGGATAACAAATTGAGTTAGTACCAAAGCTACAGTCTTGTTCAACTGAAGAGAACAACAAACAGAATTTCCAAGGCACAGCCTGAGGATGGGCCTTAATGAGAGATTCTTCAAGAATGCATAACACTGAGTTCCATCCCCAACACCACAAGAAGAAAATAATGTACCCAGTACAGTGACAAAGAAGGAGGATCTATGTAGACAAAGTAGTGGCCAAAACCTAAGGATCCTCCCGAGTCAGCTGCTAAATACAAAGCCATATATAAATGGCAATGCAAGGGTAACACTCCACCGGCCAGGCAAAAGGAGAAAAGAAAGTCAAATAATGGAGCATACTGCTGAAAAATGCCAGGAGTTCACAGAGCAAGTGGACATCATACTGTCTTTTGAATGTGTGTGCATAATATGTAAGTACATAATGTGTACATTTGGGTTTGTGTACATGTTTGTGCATGCCTGAGTGTGGGACTTTAAGTGTCATGACTCCTGTGTGGAGGCTGAGGCACCCCACCCTCTCAGGTGCTGTTCCTCACAAACAAAGCTTCTTGAGATGGTCTCTTCTTCACTGGGTTTTACACCAGGTTAGCTTGCCCACAGCTTTCAAGAATTCACCTGTCTCCACTATACATTTGCCTCAGGTACACTGGTATTATAGATGGCCCCTACCTTATCTGGCTTCTATGAGTTCTGGGAAACCAGATTTGGGTCTTCATGCTTGCACGGTAAGTGCGTTACCCACTGAGTCATCTCCCTAGCCCCAAATTTGTGTTCTATTCACCAAGAATGAAGACACAAGAGACATCAAAACTTACTAGCAGGTCTAAACAAGCCAGTAGAGATTACTTTATGCTTAGCCTAATAAACTTCCAAAGAAATTTGAATAGATAACCTACAAAAAACAATTACAAAAAAATCTAGCAGCAACAACCCTACCATAATGGTCTTTGAC
>LR749485.1:4457592-4485975 GCA_902729485.2 Mus minutoides | reverse complement strand
GGGGGGGGGGGGGGGGGGGGGAGAATAATCCAGGAAGAGTCACTGATAAAAGAGTAATGCTAAGCTAAAAGAAATGAGGAGAGTATTGTATCATAGGAGTCAAATAAGGAGACAGTTCCCAGAAGGAGAATGTGTGCAAGTGGGAGAACAAGGAAGGCAGACTGAAGAGTGCTGCTTGCACTTGGTAGAAGTGTGCACGCACGCGCACAATCATCATGGCCAGAGAAGTTTGAGCAGAAAGGCAGTAGAAGAGCTGGCTCTCTTGGGCCTGAGGAGTGAACGGGATGAGTCTCTGACTCAAGCTGTGTGAGATATTGTCTGGTTCACCTCTGAAGATATTTCTTAATATTCTACAGGCCAGGTATGGTGCTACCTGGGAGGTTGAGACAGGAATGATTACTTGAGCATAAATAAGCATTCAGGACTAGCCTGAGCAACAGAACGAGACCACAACAAATTTAAAATGTTCTTCAACCTTACAGAGAAATGTGTTCTTTCTCTTTCAGGCTCATTTGTTTCTATATAAACTAATCTTAATTTTTTTAAAAAAAATGTAAATTTGTTACCAAAAAAGGCATAAAGCAGCTTCTGAACCTGGATGTTGCTGCCCACAGTGCGGTACAACCCTTCCGTCTTGATCCCTAGAAAAGGAAAATCAGGTCATCTTTATTAGCATAGCTCCAGCATTCAAGGTCCCCAAAACAGAAAAAGGAAGCCCTTGTACACTGTATTAGTTCAGACACAGAGAGGCTCCCTTCTCTCTTCTAGTTCTCCAGCCCTCCCCTGTTACAGAGGAACAACCCTATAGTCCTCATCATGCATCCAAAAATCTCTCATGATTCCATTTGTACTTATCCCCACCCCGTTAATCTGAAGGGACGAGAACCCACTCTACAGTAAATAAGCATATGCTTCAATGAGTCACAACAGGTAGCTGGGAGACAGTCTGCCAGGTTGAAAGGGAGCTAGCGGTCAAAATATATGGGGGTGATATCAATCTTCCAGTTGTTCTCAGGCTATGATATAAAGAAGAGGATCAGAGTACAGCAAATATGAAGCAAAAGGCCACTTTCCCACTAAGAAAGGCTGAAGCAATGCTTCAAAGGAAATATAATGATTGACACACCACAGCCACGTGCTTTCTAAAAAGCCTCAGAAGGAAACAAAGTCATTTAACAGTCAGGGGAGAGGTGTGCTAATTCTCCATGCCCCAGAGTCTAGATTAGAACCCATCAAGTTTTAAATTGACGTTAAAATGATATGTAGTAGAAGATGAGCTCTTGGTTGTTTGAGATGGGACCATCACTAAACTGCTTGAGAAACAGTAGGTGCTAATTCAGAATGCATTCTAAATCCTTTCAAGGCTTCACTCTCTAAAGTATGCATCTATGGTTGGATGAGGAACACTACAATGGAAGGCAGTTTAGAACTGTCTGAAATCTTAAAAAATTGTATCCAATGTACAAGCTATCAGAACACAGGCCAAGAATGGACTTGTGCAAGGGGAAATTCAGAGTGCTTGTGAGAAAACTCCTAGAAAACAAGAGTCCTGTGACCTCTGTTTCTTCAAAAATATGGAATTTCTCTTGGAAGGTGTCTTTGTGCTCCTTCCAGCTGTAGTGGATAGGCATAAATTTGCATCAGATCATTCATCACAATTGGGTACTGCTATTCATTTATATGCTCTTTGGAAATACGTGATTTTCCATGAGTTGTTTGTTCTTGTGATTGTACATTTTCCTCGTGTGACTCTTCTTAATCCTTAGAATAGAAATTGTCTGGGGCTCTGGATAAAATTGGCTATTGCTGGAGACTTAAGTCTGCCTCATTTTTAGGCTCCATTCTTCCAAGACTTAACACCAATTAGAGTGGTAAACATAAGCTTTATAAAAAGTTATCATCCTGAAGATGGGTGCTGAGCATCAGATAATGCCATTCTTATTTTAGAGGAGGTTCCTTAGGGTAAAGGCAGAGGTGTAGGGAGTGCAAGTTCAACACTTTTGAGGTGATAGTTTCTATCTTACCTTTGGTCTCAATAAAGTTGATGCACTTCCTAACAAACTTGAACCCCACTTCATTCAGCTCCACTGTTTGGAGTAAAGGAAAGTAGAGTTAGTTCACTGCACAATACACAGTTTCTACCCAAGATTCAAGAGGCACAGGAAGGAACTTCAGTGGGTGAACCAGGAGAGCGGGTACACATCTCCACTCACCCTCACACTGAATGATGCCATCATCAGGATAGGTTTAGACTTTTATAACACAAAGTGCTTCTGCTTAACGCTTTATATCACGTCTACCCTAAACATGAGCAATGCCGAATAGGAAATGCTACTGTGAAAATCCCATCTAGAACAAGAAGGAGATAATGTATTTCTCTGGATCTACAGTAGCATTCACAGGATAAGTTCCAATGGAGCATCTTCCCTAGTTCAATCAATATATAATTGCAAATCAGGGCTAGGTTTCATTTTACACAGCTTTGCTTGAATGGTGTATGTCATCAATACCAGAGTTTACTGTCAATGGGAGAACTTTGAGCCTATGATGTCTGTAGAGTAAAAAATTGGAATTACTTACTTTCTTCCTGTTTTGTTATAGGAGTGTGGTAGATCTACAAAAGAGAAACCGAAAAACACTAGGTTATTGTGCCTCACTACAGTTAAGTAGAACAAATATGATTCAGTTTCATTCCCTAGATAGGCTATCAAAATCATTAGAGATGCTAGACCTGTAACGGCAACAAAAAGGGGGTGAAACCAAGTTCTCTTGACCCAGATCCCTAGAAAACATAATCCCTGAAAGTTGTCCTGGATAGCCATAAAGTTCCCACAGCTAAAGCTACAGACGGCTCACCTTAGATATTATTTAGTTAAGGTTAGGGCAGGATTTATGTGGTGAGGCAAGAATACATTTAAAAGAGGAAGTGGTCTTCTTAAGGACACCCAGGTAATGGGCATTAATAGTAAAATGGTTAATTGATACTGTTCTAAACATATGCATTTTACATACAGAACAATGGCAGATCCTATTTCATAAAACAAATACCATTAGGAAAAAAAATCACAGATTAACCAAAACATAGTAATAGTGAAAAATTTCAATACCTTACTCTCACCATTATACAGATCAATTGACCCCTCCCAAAAAAAAAAAAAACAAAACAAAAAGTAGCAGAGAAACATTGAAACTAAATGGCATCATAGGTAACTAGGCTCAACAAAAATACATAGACTCTCTACACAAACTCTACCTGGCTATACTTAACCCATAGAATTCACTTTGAAATGGATCACATACTAAGATACAAAGAAATGTTCACTCAGAAACAATGACGTAAAGTTAGGAATCAACAGCAAGAAAAATAACAGAAAGTACACAAGTTCGTGGAGATTAAACAACTAGTTAATGAATGGATCGATGAAGAAATAAAAAGAAAGTCAAAAGTTTCCTAAAATTTAATAAAAATTAAACTGCAGACTAAACCACCAATCAAAGAAAACATATTTTGGGACTTATGGCTCTAACTGCATATGTAGCAGAGGATGGCCTAGTCGAGAGAGGAGAGGCCCTTGGTCCTGTGAAGGTTATATGCCCCAGTACAGGGGAATGCCAGAGCCAGGAAGCAGAAGTGGGTCGGTTGGGGAGTAGGGGGGGGTGATAGGGGATTTTTGTGGGGTTAACTAGGAAAGGGGATAACATTTGAAATATAAATAAAATATCTAATAAAAATATTTAAAAATTAAACTGTAATACATCAAAACATGGGATACCCTTAACACTCTTAAGACTTCCATTTTAAGTCCTAAAGTGGAAGTTTACAGCTCTGATCACTTACATTAAAACTCAGATAAATATTGAATACCTTATTGAGGCAACTTAAGACATTGGAAAAAGAAGAGCCAATAAAAGACAAACTCGTACACAGTAATAGTAAAATGGCTAATTGATACACTTGAAGCAAAGGCACACACGTGGCTCATATGATCAGTGGTTTTATGTTTAATAAAACAGTAATGCTAGGTGAGGCTGGAAGAAGCAAGCCCAGTATCTCCTTTTCAAAAGAAAAAATGCTGCATATGCGGGGTCCTCATAATTACTTCATTGAGCAGCATTTACCGTGACTTTTATAAACAAGGGCTCCGTGGACTCCACCACAGCCAAGCTGGGGAGGCTGTATGTTCAGAGGATCTATATTTGAGCATCATTCTCCACAATCAGCCTCTAACAACTTCTGATATTCAAGAAGTTAAAGGGTGCCCAAGTGGAGGAGAGGATGGACATAGACATGCCTTGCTCCTAGCATCCTCTGAGAGAAACACCACGGGTATGCCAAGTGCCAAGGTTCGACTTGCCAGGACATGCACCTCACTCTGTATCTGGCAGCTGGGGACGCAATCTCAGAGCTGGCTTCTGCACTCTTCATTTCTTTCACTTACATTTTGATTTGTGTTAGGGGAGAGGCATGCATGGCACAAAACATGTGAAGGTCAAAGGACAACGTGTGGGAGTCAATTCCCTCCTTCCACCATGTAGGTGCCAGGTCATTGAACTCATGAGGTCCCAAGCTTGATGAAAAGCACCTTTACCCACTAAGCCATGCATTGCACAAGCATGATTCCTCTTTACTCCACAGAGAACAGACGACGTAGAGAAAAAAAACGTTTCCCCACAGGCTAGGTTTTCACTTCAAGAGAGCCAGGAGGTAATGCTCTATTCAAAGACTGTAGTAGTCTGTTGAACCAGAGAAGAGGACCCCCAAACTAATACAGCACTGTGGCATGTGTAGGGTAGCTTTCACCTGGCTGTTCAAGGTAATCCTGAAAGGTCTGTAACATAGAAATCATTGAGTGACCGACGGCAAACTATCTTGCTTAAGGCATCGCCATGTAACAGCAAAACCAGGACCAGGTGTTTGTAGCTCCAACACCAGAAAGGACATGTTCTGTCACATGCCACCAAACTACGTTGAAAAGACAATGCTTTCCAATGATTTCTGCTGTGGTTTAAATGTAGAACTAATTCTGACTCTTCTAAAGGATTTTTTCCCCCTCTCTATCTGCCTAAACAGTAAAGGACAGCAGCTTTCATCTCCTCTCCCATGAAAGAAAACAAGCTGAGTTTGGGTGGGACAAGAAAGTTAGAAAACGAATTTTGAAAAGAAAGCTAAATGGAGGCTTACTTACATCTCTAACATTGATCTTCCCCACCCTTTTCTATGGACAAATCAATTTTATACTATGAAAAAGGATTAGTTTCCATTCTTAAAACCTTACAGGAATAGCTACAGAGCCTAATATTGCCAGCAGGTAGCTTTAGTACCTTCTCTGGAGGGTATCCTATAAAATTCCTACAGAATTCCCTCATGTCTGGAACTCAGGTTGGGTTAAACAAGAGTTGAGAAAGTGGCAGTTCCTTCTAGCGCTAAGATTCAGAAATCTGCTGAAGAACCTATGACAGTTCCCCATTGCTACCACTAGAGGGCACTCCGACACTGACCTATGCTGCTGAGGTTCCTTCCGCACCCTTCTCAACCCTCCCCAGTGTCTGAGATAACTTACAGGTTCTTTCCCGTCCATGGCTTCCATCCATAGCCTTCTATTGGCTTCGGAAGGTGCCTGCAGAGTGATGGTTCCAGGTCTGGGGTGGAAAAATAACAAGTTGAAGTCAGACCATTCACCTGAGAGAATGGCATCTTGTGCTTCTTTCATTGGTTTTGTTTTTTTTTTTTCAACATATAGTTTCAATTAATGGATTTTGATTGTACAAAATGATGGCTTATATTGGAACATTTTCATACATACATATAATATACTTCTAAAACAAGATTCTTAACCACCATACTTACTATATGGCCTCTTGTCTGTGGCCATTGCTCCAAACTTTGTTTGATTCTATTTACTTTTCAGCATTCTGCTATGGTCTGAAAATATAAGCAAGCACCCTCACACACCCTCCAAAACGTTCTTATATTGAAATGTAATTGCCAAGGTGAGAATAATAAGTTGAGTCTTCAGGAAGTGACAGAACACTTTTAGAAAAAGGTTTGAAGTGGAGAGTCCATTCCTTTCTCTCCCTTCTTCCATGTGAGAACAAGGAGTATGTTCTTTCTGAAGGATGAAGGAAGAGGCAAAACACTATCTTGGAAACAAAGATTCTCATACTCCAAACCTGCTAGCACACTGATCTTGGAGTCCCAACCTAAGAACCCTAAGAAATAAATTTCTGTTGTTTATGAATAACCCATTCTCAGGCATTAAGGCAACACTGTTTTTTTTCCCGGAGGCACTAAAGATTGGTATGCCTATTCTACTATATCTAGACCTTCAGAAGCAAACAGAACACTTGGTATTGGGCAGATTCCTGCGGCCACGAAGCCTTGGCAGGCTCCAGCCAGCCATATCACTCTGAGAAGCTTGCCTCCCACCTTTCTACAGCATGCAACCTCACTCCGAGTTGCAGGATGGAAGAGCAGTAACAAGAACATTCAAAGATGCTGGGTCTCTGCACTGTCACTTCCTCATCTCTAAGTGTACTGGAACACACACTCTGGGAATTATTTCCCAGTGCTTACATCAGGGAATTCCTGCCATACCCCTTACCTGGCAAGCTAAATGTTCTTTAAGATAAAATTAACCGAAAGTCAGCACTTGGCTTTCAAAACTCTTTCCCATTTACCTTTCTCTCTAAGAACCTCATCCTTTGGAATATGCCTTACAGGACTGGCAAGCCTAGTGCCCTGAGTAAAGACAGCTATCAGCCAAATCACAAAGCCAAAAGGAGGGAGAGCAAGCAAATGAAAAACAGCCCTGTTAGGCAGTTTGATGAGTCACTCACCAAACCCAGATGCCTCACCTGCCAGCTCATGGCTGATCTCAGAAGCCAGAGCAGTAAATGTCTGACTCTTAGGGAAGCATTTGGAGATTCTTTAGTGCTACAGATAGTCAACTTCAAAGAATATTAATGACTAGAGACTGGAAAAAGAACTAAGGACTAGTTCAGGGTCTGTCACATAGGATTCATTATAATCTTAGAAGAACTGTTTGCTCTCCTGAAATTCCGCTTGCCCATCTTGAACCAATAGGCAATGGATGCCATACATTCAGTAGAGCGCACTAGTTAAGAAGGCAGCCTTCCTTAGAAATTCAAACACCTAGCCTTGGGCCCTGGATCCAGTTTAATAGCTGTGTTATTCAAAGTGGTTAACTTCTCTTTTGCCTCCTAATCTTTTTTGTGAACTTTAGGTAATAGCAAACTCTACTCTATGTGGTAAAGGCTAAAGTTCATTTAACAGGCTGAGAACAGGGCCTGACAGTCAGGAGTCACTTGGAAAGCAACAGCACTCTTGTGTGATACAATCATATGATTTCACATATTGGTACGAACATAATTATTTCAATGCTATTCTACCTTCCTGAACTAGAAGAAAGGGAGGACGAGACCTCTGCTTGGCACTCCAGAGAATGTGAGTCAATGTGTTTAATCCCTGCTGGGAAACCTGACTCTAAAGATCAGATGGACAAGTGAAGGAAGTAGCTGCCACAACCTGACAAGGTCCCACGTGAAGGGAGTGTTAGCATCTGTGAATGATGCTATTAACTACTCTGTTCTGATCTATAATGGAATAAGATAACAAAGGCAATGACTGTGGGGGTCCACAGCTCAGGGCTCTGTCTTGCAGCAGAGACTGCTCATGTATTTGAATCTTGGTATTTGCACATTTAAAAGGGTGAAGAGATTGAGTAACCGGATGGTTTTTAACATGCAAATAATACGGTAAGTATTCACAGGTGAACTGTCACCTTAGTTCCTGGGTTCTACTCTAAATGTTCCTCGGAATTCTGGAAGAAAAAAGAACATATCTAAAAATTAACACCAAACTGACCACCTACAAAGAGCCAAGCATAGCAGCACACTGTGCAAGAAATACATAAAATAAAGTCACCCAGTGTCTCACCCAGAGCCAAACTATTTGTAATTGCTTTAAGTTGAGGCTACTATTTACAGATAGCTGGCAAACTTAAGCTAAGAAAAGGAATCAACATGGAATCTGAAATGGAACATTTCATCACTTTTAAAGCACCTTGGTGCTGCAGAACCAGAGATGCTACAGGTTCACACAGGAAGTCAAAGCCCACAGTTCTTTTTCTCATCCTACAGGGCCTGATGTTGTTAAGAAAATGAGTGCCAGTCACATGGTTACTAATAACATCCTTTACTATCACAGCCCTTTGGATGGGAATCATCTATTTTTTTTTTTAAGAAAGACATCATAGAGAAGAATTTAGCAACATTTTCTCTATTATTTGCCTTATTTAAAAAATGGGATATTTTTGGACCCTCATAATTTTGGTTTGTGGGTCTCTGTTACTCAGTGCCTGATATATAGAAATAATGGATGACAATAAAGCCAGGTAGCATACACAGCCACTGACTTTTGAGGAAACTTCTTAACCAGCAAGCATGCCTATCACCAGAATAATGTCAAATACTTCCATTTCAAAGGACAGAGGTGCCTTTTGTTTATATATTATAGTATCCAATTTTGTATTTTTATAGGATTTCTGTTTGCTAATGTATGTGTTCTGAGTCTATTGTGTGCTCCTTGGGCTTTTTCTTTGTCTATTTGGGTTTTGTTGTTGTTGTTGTTGTTCATTTGTTTGTTTTGTCCTATTTAGGTTTGTTTATATTTTACCTTACATTTTCTAAGCTGCAGGTTTTCAAATGACAGCAGGAAAAGGTGTTGCTTTGGGAGAGTGAAAAGGTGGGAAGGATTTGGGAGGAGTTAGGGGAGTAGGAACCATAATCAGAAGAGATTTTGTTTAAAAAACAAACAATTTTTTAACTGTTTAAAAAACAGACAAAGGTATAGTTATCCTTCATTAAACTATTTTTAGCTAGAGGTGGGGAGAGGAGAGAAAGAAAAGAAGGCATTGGAAAGAAACACTAAAACTATGCCCCAAATTTGCAAACAATGGCTCAAATATTTGGGAGTCAATAAATTATTCTAGTTCACATACATATCTTCAAAGTAGGAACGGCTTGCATCATTGTCACAATAAGAGACAACTTCCCAGTACTACCTCTACCCTTGTGCCACTCTACTTTCCAAGTCACACTTAGCTGTCTTAAAAAGAATGATCATGGTTATTCTTTCAGTTTTTCAGCACTTTGGGGAAAAAGTTATACATATTAAGTTAAATTCTAGGAGATGTTGTTTTCTGGCCAGAGCCAATATGGTAAATATGGCTGCGAGATCTACAGAAAACCAAACCCAACCAAACCAAACCGCTCTGACCTGGTCTAACAGGGATCCTTGTGGTGGACAGACTGAGAGGCAAGAGCAGCAATGGCTTATAGATAACTTGCTCCTTTTCAGCAACAAGAGACAAGGGAAGAAAATAAAAGAGCCACCGAGCTCCATGGGTGGTACATGGTGACCCTGGCAGTTCACAGCATGCCAACTTACCTTTCGTTAGTTTCTATATCGAAACAGAATCTCTTGTCAATTGACTCTGTCTTCCTTCTCACGCAGTACTTCAAAGTTAAGTCCACAGGTCCCTGATAAGAAAGAAGCATTTATTGAAAATCCAGAGGTTTCTTCCTTTACCTGTAGTGTCCTCAGGGTCATTTTTTGAATGGTGTCAACCAAGACAGAAGGAGCAATGAGTTGACTCACTAAGAACCTTTACCTTCAAATCTTGGAATTACATGGTCGATGGCTTCATCTTATGGCAAGTATCACTATCCAAGACCAGGTGAAAATGTAAATGATCAGGGCAGGCCAGTGCCTTTCCCAAGTATGGCGGATATAATAGAAGCTCAGTACACATCACCAGGGCAGTGCAAGAGAAATGGAGTGCCCAAATGGCATTAAGTACACATAATAAAATTTTCATGAGGTTGCTAAGTAGGAAGCCCCAACTGGATAATTAGCAATCAGAGACCATCCATCGATAGAATGTTCAAGAAAAGGTGAGTGTTGAAGCCCTCCTGGATGTGGCAGTGCACACCTTCAAGATGACAAAAGTCATAAAAATGGTCTCTCCAGAGAACGGACAAAAGCATGGTAACAAGCAGATTTGTTTATTAATTAAAGCAACATTTTGACATTTGATACATGTGGGGTAGTGTGGCTCATAATATTCCTGTAGGAACACAAATCTGTCAAACCTCTTGGTGGCCACAAACCACCTGATTCTTCATTGTTTGCTTCCCACTATTATCTCAAAGGGAACGATGTGGTACCAAAGGAAATAAGATTTAGAAGTGGATGCTCACACTCATCTATAGGATAGAACACAGGGCCCCCAATGGAGAAGCTAGAGAAAGCACCCAAGGAGCTGAAGGGGTCTGCAATCCTATAGGTGGAACAACAATATGAACTAACCAGTACCCCCAGAGCTTGTGTCTCTAGCTGCATATGTAGCAGAAGATGGCCTAGTCAGCCATAATTGGGGAGAGAGGCCCCTTGGTCTTGAAAACTTTATATGCCCCAGTACAGGGGAATGCCAGGGCCAAGAAGTGGGAGTGAATGGGTAAGGGGAGCAGGGCAGGGGGAGGGTATAGGGCACTTTCGGGATAGCATTTGAAATGTAATTAAAGAAAATATCTAATTAAAAAAAAAGATTTAGTTAACACAACAAACCACATACTGTACAAGGTATTTTTAATCAATTAGTTATTTATTATTTTTTGAAGCAGTTTAACACAAGCTTCCCTCACCAGGACCCTGAGAGGTGAATGTGAGAGTTAAAATTTCTTAATGGTATGCAAGTTGGTGAGGTCCAAGTAGCATGGAACTAGGAAGCTTAAGATTCAGAATATTGCTTTAGGTATGGCATTTGCTAGCTATGCCCTCCCTAGCAAGGCAATTGCTCTCTCTGAGTCTTAACTTCACAATTTATTAACTAACAAAAGCACTATTGGCCTACTGCCTCAAACTCAGAAACACTGCATATGCACCAGATCTGTACTTATGGCCCTATTCCATCCAAACAATATGCATCATTTACTCCGTTGAAAAGTAAACAGATCGCAGAGCTAAGATCTATATATACCCATTTCAGACATGATGAAATATGCACACCTGTAATCCCCAAACTCCAACCTGATGAAGAAAGATAAAAAATTCAAAGCTAGTCTGGATTACATGGTAAGATTCTGTCTAAAATTTTAAAATGTAAAATAAATAAATAAATCAAACTCAATATATAAATAATCTCAGATCATGATATTCTTTAGCTAACTACTGGGTGTTCCTCTTACAGCAAGTTTAGCCACCCATGGGCCAATCATTTCTGCTATTCTTCCACTATAAACTTCCATTAACTCTTTTCCATTATGTCTAGAATGGAAGCATAAAACTCTGATAAAATAAATGCTTCTTTGGAGGAGACTGGTAAGACTTTACAGCTTGAGCTACTAGGGGATACTGGTAAGTGTCACAGTAAGAAAGAGGGCAAATTCGTCCATCTCCAAATCCGGCTGATGATATATGCTCCATAGTGCTGCTGAAAGAGGAAATAAGGTACATGGTAGAAAATGTCATTGGAAAAGGAGGTTCTTGCCTACTGCTGCTGCTGCTATATCATCATAGCATCACTTATTGATATTATTTTCCTTTCAGAAACATAAAGTATTACTAGGAATGGTATCAGAAGACTAAGAAGAAGAAAATATTTTCAAATACAAATTGAGTGAATTCAGTAACAACTTCTTCTCCTCCATCTGGTGGCTTACAGGTGATCAGAGACCTAGCAATAGATCATCATCACTAGCACTGCTGCCAAATGCAGGTGACTGGCAGCATATAAGAGGAATGCTCCCTACCGCTCACTCTTGTGCGCACTCTCTCTCTCCCCCCTCTCTCTCTCACACACACACACTTACTTACACACTTCTCTCTCTATTCTCAAGTGTTCCCAGCCAGCCTCTCTCTCCCTATCTCTCTCCTTCTTTTTGTCCTCTGTCCCCCTTCTCAGTCCTCATGGCTCTGCTCCCATCTTTCTGCCCCTAGCCCTTATGCAGGCCCACACTCCCTTTCTTTCCCCCCAGATAACTCCCTTTATATCATGTCTATTGTATGGCAAGATTTCTTAGGGGGATGTCTTGGCATGAGCCAGCCAGGTACCTTCTTACCTCCACCCACTGCCACATGATATAACACTGTCACTATTTTCTAAATAGAAAACTGAGTTCTTTCCAGCCCTTAAGGGATTCCACATTAAAATTGCCTAGGCTCAGGGCCAGGCACACTTGGCTTTAATCCCAAAACTCAGGATAGAGAGGCAAGTGAATCTCTGTGAGCCCAAGGCCAGCCTGGGTCTACATAGTGAGTTCCAAGACAGCCAGAGCTTCATAGAAGAGACTCTATCTCATAAAACAAAACCCTGCTTAGGCTCACTATTAGGCTCAATTTTTTTGAAAGCATCCACTCATTGAAACAAGGAGGAAAGAAAAACTAAATTGCTCTCATATGCTAAGGGGATATAAAAGTGTTTTCTGCCAATTTTGTCCTAGACAAAATGTTCTCTTTTAACAAGAATAAGACAAACAACTCTAAAAGATAGTTCTATGAGAACAGAGCTAGTGCCCGACCTACAGATAATAATTTGTGTAGAACTAAAAACAATGGGGGCTTAGGAATTATCCCAGTTATAAGTTACCTCAACCCCCTAGATCTATCCCCAGTACCACATAAACCAGTTGTGGAGACATCTACTGGTAATTTCAGAACTCAGGAAGGCAAGGAGATTTAAAAAAATAAGTTCAAGGTCATGCTTTACATTATAATGAGTGTAAAGCCATCCTGGGCTCCTGGAAGCCCCACCTCAACAACCACCATGCCCTAACATGAAATAGCAAAAAAGACTGCAGCTAGTGTTGCACAAAAGCACTTGATACTCAGAGACAGGAGAGATTCAGGCTGACAAAGGACAAATTCTATACTATAGCCCAAGATGGATTTGATGAAGCCTGTTGACACGTTACAGATTACCCCAGCTTAAGTATACATTTGAGATACAATAGTAGGCTCTGTGCTTAAAGACCAATGCAAAAACAGTCTGTAACCAAAAATGTCCCCTCTAGTTTTCTATGTACAAGCTATACCACATTGGTCTTCTATAGAAAATACTGTTAATAGAAATTGGCAGTTGTCTCCAAATTCCTTTCTACCTTAATTGGGCCTTCATGTATGTACTTAGAGCTTCCAGCAATATGTAAATATTTTAAAGGGTCACAGTGACAGCATGTAGGCAAGCAAGCCAAGGGGATACTTTCAGAGAATGAACCACGTGATGATCACTTTTTACCTATAGAGACATCTGTGCATGAAAAGGAGCAGGTTCTTTCAGGGAATAAACTAGCCTCTCAGTGGTACACTTACTTTGGCATTTTGATAAGTAGGAGAAGGCCTGAAAAAGGGAGGAAGAGATATGTACTATTTATAGATAGTTTACAGGGTGTGTAGGTGATGCTAATTTTAGGATGTATGCACACATATATAGACGTGCTTTTAATAAAGGCATAGTAGAAATTAATTCACATTTTTAAGAGCTCATTACTTAAAAGAATCATTCATGTTTTAGATATGTTCTCTGAACAAGTATAGGCAATTGTCATACTAAATAGCCTGGAAAGGTAAAGACTCCCTTATGATGGTAGGAACTGCATATGATATAACACATCTGTTAATTCCAGCACTCAGGAGTCTGAGGCAGGAGACCTGGTATAGGTTCAAGGTCTGTGCTACACAGTGAGTTCTAGGCCAGCCTTTTCTCTAAAAGCAAACCAAGTTTTAGTTTTACATGACAGTGATAGAGTTGATTATTTGGCACTGTGTCAATATATGTTCTTTTCTGACATACCATCACACAGATGAGCTCAAAAAACTAGCAGTAACAAAAACTGACCTGCTTAGCACCCGGCTTCTGTTCCGTTGGTGTCATGGTGAACATCCTGGTCTCTTTCTCATACCGACAGTAGTATTTCACCCAGGATATCCCCAGGGCCCCTGCAAGACAGGAAAAAGTGAACAAGTAGAATATTTCACCTCCCCAAAGCACAAGCTGCTTAGTGCTTGCTTTTCCTCTCCAATGCTTGAGATTGAACACCAGGCCTCTACATAGCATGCACATTCCCAGACTATTGCTTACTCTTTGTGGACAGACCCCAGGTCTATCTCTGCCCTTTGCCTATGCACCATCTTTACCTACCTACTGCACCCACAGAGATGCAAACCCTCACCAACTGCTTCCCATATCCATGCTTGGCCCATTCTAAACCTACTCTTCCTACAATAGTCCTTGGCAGTAGAGACATCTATGCATCCAGAAGCTAGAAAACCCCGCCAGTTTGCTATTTCCTGAAACCTCTCATTTAACTAACATTGAATTGTGTCCATTTAATTCCTCACATGTCTCTTCTTCAACTATGTCTATTGTTTTTTACCCCTTTAGCAATGAGTTAGCTAAAGGATGCTATCATCATCTTGTTTTCCTAATGCTTATGACATTTTCAATAAACTACAATTATACTTTTTTTCTCCCATTAATCATTTCAAGTAGGCTTCTCTCATTTCCCCCAGAACCAATTTACTCCTATCCAACTCTTCACCATTTTGCTAGAACATTACTTTAAAAGATCGTTCTATTGATGTCATCTCCCTTGCTGTAAATCATGTGCGGCTTCCCTAGTCTCTCCACACAACTTAGTCTACCTTCAAAGCCCTGAATGATTTGATCAAATTGACCTTTCTCACTGGGTACCCTCACCACCAAGCACCTGTGTCAGTGAATTATTTTCAGTTGTCAAATGCTTAAGCGGCCATATGTTTGTACTGCAAACTCAACATGTAGTTTAAGAATGGATTTCACACAAAATATATTTAAAATGAAGAATTTTATCAGGACAACAAGGGTTATTCTCAACAAACCAACACCTAAGCATGATGCATGTTCTCCAACACTCCTCTGCCTCTACTCATACAGCAACACACACACATGAAATTCTCTACCCACCCTCAGCTCATTTTTAAACCTGTCACTCTCTCACTGAACAGTTAAGCTGTAAGCCAGCATCACTTCCAAGGAGAAGCTCTTAGATATATGCCCCAAAGAGAGTGCTCTAAATGCTTCACAAATTTACTTTCCTATCCCTCCTGTCAACCTGAGAATTGCCTTGAGAATATAAAGAAACGTGGGATTCATTTGGTTCTTGTACTCTCAATGTGCTGCATTGGCATTTGGCAAAAACGTGGCTTGGCGAGCATTCATTTAACTGAGTGACAGCCAGTTGTGAGAACTGAGAAAACTGAGGCACAGAAGCACCCTGCAGCATGTAGCAGAGGTTCTCAACTAGGGGCACTTTTGCTTCACTGTAGACAGTTTAGGTTGTCATGTATGGAGTGTCCTACTAACACAAGGTGAGGAGAAAACTAGGACGTGGCTCACCACTTCACACTGTGGAGCAGTGCTTCTCACCTCCCTACCACTGTGATCCCTTAACAGTTCCTCAGCCTCTGGGGACCGCGACCATGAACTTATTTTTGTTGCTACTCCATAACTGGAATTTTGATACTGTTATAAATAGTAAAAAACAAACAAACAAACAAACAAACAACAGTGTCTTCCAATGGTCTTAAGTGATCCCTGTGAAAAGGTCACTTCAACCCCCAAAGGGGTCGTGACCCACAGGTTGAGAACCACTGCTGTATAAGCTCTGAGGGTGGTTAGTTGGATACAATACACTGAAAAGGGTATCAGTTTTGGTATAAGATACATCTGAAGTTAATCTTTGATCTAGTGACTGTTCGACGCATCAGTGGTCTCAACTGTAATCTAAGCATAATGTGGAATCAAAGATTAAATGGGATGAAGCTTTTAAAGCAGTGCACATCAAAAGTGCAGTCAATATCTTTCTACTTCCTTTGCCCTACCTCTTTTTTGACCCAAAGTTCAGCATACAATATTAACATTCCTCATCTTGAATCTCAGAGAAAAATTTAGAGACATGGTATTCTATGACATAGTAATTTAACATGCCCTTAAAGTTTCTTTCTTTTGCATTTTTACTATTCCCACCCTGCCCTCCAAAGAGTTGTCTGGCATGGATCTATGAATGACACATGTGTTCTCAGAGTTCAGAAAGGTAAAGCAGCAAGCCTCTTGGAAGCTAGAGGATGACCCTGCATGCCCACACACATTTCTCCTGTGTATAGAGATAGCCTTCAATGGTTGGCTGTCCTGGAAGCTTGCATGTCTGAGGGGCTTCTTTCATCCTTTTCTTAAGTTCTTCCATCTCCTCCCGGGTACTGGAGAAATGATTTCTTGTCTGTCAAAAAAATCATTATAATCATTATCACCATTATCATCGATAGGACTGTGTATTTATCCATCATAGATATAGTACAGAGATTTCTCTGCTCACAGCATGGGCTAAAACATATAGAAAACTGCTGAATAGTAGTGACTAGAAAATAATTCTAGAGTTTTAATGGTACTATGTACTAGAAAGGAAACAAAAACCCAGATACCACAAGAAGTGAGAGCTTTTATGCAGTGGGATTAACTCAAGCTTCAAGTAAATAGGAATTTGAAGCATCTGACGTTAGAATGACCCTTACTTTATAACAAGGGCAACTATAGAGAAGGTTCCCAAAGATAATGTTATCATGGCAACTTCTTTATGTTAGTGAAGAAGATGTGGACTACACTAACAACAAGTCAGCCATGAGTACACATGCAAACGCTTGGGATTAGCTCACATTTGTCAAGTTACATATGGCAGAGGAGTCAACTTGATTGTAGAAAGATTTTGTAAGTCAGCAGAAAATAGGTACTCTCACGTTCAGGTAAAGGAGAGGACCCAGAAGGAAGGAATAAATGCAGAAAGAAAAAAAGTAGGTAAAACTGTACATCACAATCCCCCTAAGCAAGCATCTTATTGGCAGTTTTTAATTTAAAAATACATCTATGAATGTCATGCAATGTAGCACCTGGTCCAATGTCACCTGATCTTAATGACATCTTCTCTGACTATCAATTTTTACATTCTCTATGCTCTTTTAAAAATGCTGGTTTGGGGACTAGAGAGATGGCTCAGTGGTTAAGGGTACTGGTTCCTCTTCCAGAGGTCCTGAGTTTAGTTCCAAGCAACCAGATGGTGGCTCACAACCATCTATAATGTAATCTGGTGCCCTCTTCTGTCATGCAGGTGTACATGCAGATACAGCATTCATATACATTAAATAAGTAAATATATTTTAAATGGTGGTTTGATTACAAATAGTAACAATTAGTATAAGGGATATCTGATTTATCTATCTACTCTAGAAAATATATTATCCTGCATGTCAGACAAACCTTGGTGCCTCATTCTGGTGTGTGCTAGAGACTTTCACACTGTCTTAAACAGGACATATTATCATGGTATCCATAAATAATCATCAGATGATAAATTAGTAAATTCTCATGTCTAGATACATAAAATATGCTATGCCCATGGTCATTTATAAGAACTAGCATATGCATGAAGTTGGAGAAGTCATTAAAAATTCATTTAACTGTAAGTGATGAGAGAAAAAGATAACAGATACCCAAAATAATAAATCAAGTGGCTTAAGTGACTTGGGAACTAGCCTAAGGCCTAAACCTCACATTTAAATAGGCCTACAGCTGGACTCTGATGTACAAGAGATACAGTAAAGTACCGACGATTAATAAATCCTGGCTAGATAGAGCTATTCCTGAAGAGATGATGGGAAGCAGCAAACCTCAAAGCAGAAAAGAGTCAAGACTGAAAAAGCAAGAACATGTCGACGTGTTAAAAATGTTTGTACGCTACACTTTTGTCCTAAAATGGAAGTGGTGAAATGGCCTGAAATTCCAAAGTTAAGAACACTGGGGCTCAAATTCCGATGGAAAAACAGGTGAAGCCATCCACCTGCAACTCACATTCTGTAAGCTGAGCTGCAGCTGCTGTTTGTATGGCAGGAAATCCTGTGTGAGCTCCACAGTCAAGCTGTTCGAAATGAAGAGGCTATGAAGAAAGGCCAAGACCTAGGGAAAACAGACAAAAAAAAATCACCTTTAGACACTTACCATTATCCAGCATCAGCACTTCCTACCTGATCAAATAAAGGACCCATGAAGACAGGGAAGAAAGTCAGGAGCATTTACCGAGCATACCGTTACAGTCATGGCAGCACAAGCAGATATACCGGTAAGTGTTCTCATATTAGGTTAAATACTTCACCTGCATTCAGTCTCTGAAAACAAACAGCAAATCCGGATCCTTTTAAGACTGCATACAAAGCCACTCAGGAATTACATACTGCAGGAACTGACTACATCTCTTTTCTAAACGGGCTCAGCATTTCTCATCCAAAAATATACAAGCCAAAATTGTCAAGGACAGATATAATACAAAAAAAGAAAGAAAGAAAGAAAGAAAGAAAGAAAGGAAGGAAGGAAGGAAGGAAGGAAGGAAGGAAGGAAGGAAGAAAGAAAGAAAGAAAGAAAGAAAGAAAGAAAGAAAGAAAGAAAGAAAGAAACATTTTACACCTAGCCTCATGTGATAGGACTCATACACACTGAGGAAAATGTAAGCATACTAAAAATATTGTATAAAATCTTTGGGTTATTAGTACAAGGTGTATAAGAAATATAAACAAACTTTGTGTTTAAACTGGAGACGCATTTAAGATATTTCATTATGCCAGGTGTGGTGGCACACGTCTTTAATCCTAGCACTTGGGAGGCAGAGGCAGGTGGATTTCTGAGTTCGAGGCCAGCCTGGTCTACAGAGTGAGTTCCAGGACAGCCAGGGCTACGCAGAGAAACCCTGTCTTGAAAAAACAAACATAAAAAAGATATTTCATTATGTAAATGCAAATTTTTCAATCTTTTTTCAAAAATCCCAACCAGTTCTGCTGGCAAGCATTTTTGGTAACAGCTATCCAAATAAACATCCTCAGGATTAGCCCATAGTAGGTGCTTCTATCAGAAGATGACATACAAATGATGGAGAGTCTACTTTTAATTTTCAAAACATTCAAACTATAGCCAGTGAGATGGCTCAATGAATCAAGGGACTTGCCATGCAAGTCTGACAACCTGTGGCCACTTCTCAGAACCCACATGAAGCTGAAAGGACAGAGCAGACCCCAAAGAGTTACCATGAGATGTCCACATGTTTGCCATAGCATATATACCCCTCACAATAATAAATCAATATTTCACTCAATTCTATTAAAAACAAGTGTATACAAACAAAGCTAAGAGAAAATATAATTCCTGCTTAACAATTACAAATATTTAAAAGTTCAATGTTCATAAAGTATAAAAGGTAGACGTAAACACAGCTCCATTTGTTGTAGAAAGCAAACAGATGAAATATAGAAATATGTGAACATTTCACACATACACAAGACAATACACACATACATAGACATTTATGACAAATATATGGTAGAGAGATATATCAATCACATTGACACTTATACCCATAATCCTTCCTGGTTTTCTCCCCAAATTCATTTCAGGAAATGGCATCAGTGCACCCCAGTCATTCAAACCAAGAGCTACAGAACCAGCGCTTATCTCTCTTTAACTCACATTTAAGTCCAATGCAACAAAACCTTCTGCTAGTGTTTCCTTCAAAATTCCATTTTTGGTGCTATAAATAGAACCCAAGACCTTGCACATGTGAGGCGAGCTTTCTACCACTGAGTTCTATCCCCAAAGCTCCAAACCATTGTGCTAAGCTCTCTATTCTCTACTATTTATAATTCTGCCAATTCAAGGCAATGTGTCTTCTTACCTAGACCATTATAGCATTTCTTGAATTTGGGCGTCTAGTTTTGTATCCCAGGCAGACCTCAAACTCATGGTTCTCTGCTTTTGCCTCCTAGTGCAAACATTACCACCTCACCCAGGCTATAATAGCTTTTTAACTGATTTCCTAAACCTCTGCCAAGCCACATCCCACACAATAAAATTGTCCTGATAGGGCACACTTAATGCCCTTTTAGTGGCTTTCTACTGTGCAGAGGCTGATATTCAAATCACACTGCATGACAATGAGTCCAATGGGACTCAGTCAAACATCAACTAATGCAATTTTCTCCTTTCTTCTACCAGTATCTCAGGAGACACAACTCCTCTGCACTTTTGGAAAATGTCTAAACATTCCTCACTCTCATGAAAGAAAGCTGGATTTTTGTCAAAGGTCCTTTCCGAATCTATTGAGATTATCATGTGATTTTTATCTTGAGGTCCATTTATGTGATGTAGTACATTAATAGCTTTCTTTTTTATTATTAGATATTTTCTTTATTTACATTTTAAATGTTATCCCCTTTCCTGGTTTCTCCTCAGATAACTGCCTCCCCCTGTCCTCTCCCCCTGCTCAACAACCCATCCACTCCCATTCCTGGCCCTGGAATCCCCTACACTGGGGCATAGAACCTTCACAGGACCAAGGGCCTCTCCTCCCATTGATGTCTGACAAGGCCATCCTCTGCTACATATGCAGCTGGAGCCATGGGTCCCTCCATGTGTATTCTTTGGTTGGTGGTTTAGTCCCTGGGAGCTCTGGGGGAGACTGGTGAGTTGATATGGTTGTTCTTCCTATGGGGTTGCAAACCCCTTCAGCTCCTTGGGTCCTTTCTCTAGTCCGTTCATTGGGAACCCTGTGCTTAGTCCAATGGATGGCTATGAGCATCCACTTATGTATTTGTCAGGCACTGGAAGAACCTCTGAGGAGACAGCTATATCAGGCTCCTGTCAGAAACATTATTTGCTTTCATATGTTGAAGCAATTCCATATCTGTGAGATAAAGCCAACTTGGACATGGTGGATGACCATTGTGATGATGTATGCCTGTATTCAGTTTAGACCTAGTTTATTGAAGTGGATGAATCTATGTTCACCTAGTTTATTGAAGTGGATGAATCTATGTTCACCAAACAAACATATTTTGTTTCTTTCATAACTTTTATCACAACTAACAACTGTTTGATAATGTGCATACTTTCATGCATTCTTTGTACCTCGTGGGAGTATAGTATTCATAAAGAAAGAAACTGTCATTCCAGTTTACTGCAATATACCCAGTGTTTAAGACAGTGCCTGGAAAATGAACGGCGCTCTACTCAATGATAACTTGGTAAAGGAAGAAATAAATTAAGAAATTAGAGACTTTTAGAATTTAATGAAAAATGAAGACACATCATACCAAAACTTATGGGACACAATGAAAGCAGTGGTACGAGGAAAACTCATATCTCTGAGTGCCTCCAAAAAGAAACTGAAGAGAACTTACACTAGCAGCTTGACAGCATATCTGAAAGCTCTAGAACAAAAAGAAGTAAATACAGCCAAGAGGAGTAGACAAGAGGATATAATCAAACTCAGGGTTGAAATCAACCAAGTAAGAAAAAAAAAAGAAAGAACTATACAAAGAATCAACCAAACCAGGAGCTGGTTCATTGAGAAAATCAACAAGATAGACAAACCCTTAGCCAGACTAACTAGAGGGCACAAAGACAGTATCCTAATTAACAAAATCAAAAATGAAAGGGAGATATAAAAACATAAACTGAAGAAATTAAAAAGAATCATCAGATCCTACTACAAAAGTTTATATTCAACTAAATTGGAAAAGCTGGATGAAATGGATAATTTTCTAGACACAAACAAGGTGCCAAAGTTAAAACAGGATCAGATAAACCATCTAAACAGTTCCATAAACCCTAAAGAAATAGAAGCAGTCATTAATAGTCTCCCAACAACAACAACAAAAAAAAGCCCAGGACCAGATGGGTTTAGTGGAGAATTCTATCAGAACTTTAAAGAAGTTGGCTTTTCCCAGAGATGTGAGGCTGTTTCAACATATGTAAACCAATAAATATAATAAATCATATAAATGATCTTAAAGTCAAAGTTCATACGATCATCTCAATAGATGAAGGAAAAGCCTTTGACAAAATCCAACATGTCTTTATGATAAGTGTCCTAGAGAAAGTAGGAGTGGAGGAAACAAATGGCAACATATATTACATACCCACAGCTAACATCAGCCTTAATGGGGAAAATTCAAAGAAAGTCCCATTAAAATCAGAAATGAGACAAGGCTGCCCACTGTTTCCACTACTTTAAAATACAGTGTTCAAAACACTACCTGGAACAACAGAATAAGATGGCTAGAGCTTCAGAAATGTGGGAGTTAGAAATTTTAGCCCATGTTCTGTTCTTAATTACATCCTGGGAAGACAAAAAAAGTAATGAAAATTCAATGGATACAAACAAGAAAAGTTGAATCACCCCATTTGCAGATGATATGTTATACTTAAAAGGTCACAAAAACTCCACCAGAAAACTAGAGATGGTCCACAATTTAAGCCAAATGGCACAATAACTTAGTAAAAACTCCTTATGTCAACAGAAACCACATTGAGAAAGAGATCATGAATGCATTTCCACTCATAATAGCCTCAAAAGAAAAAAAAAACCTAGGACTTAACCAACCAGGGAAGGAGGCAGGATAGAATGGAGGGACTGAGGAAGGGGACGGGAGTGGGAGGGAGGGAGAAGAAGGAAGGAAGGGAGGGAGAGAGGAATGGAGGGAGGGAGGAAGGGAGGGAGAGGGAGAGGGAAAGAGAGAGAGGAAAGGAGAGAGGAAAAGGAGGAGGAAAAGGAGGGAGGGATATATATATATATATATATATATATATATATATATATATATATATATATATATATATCTGAAGGAAGAGATTGGAGAAGACACGGTTGATAGACTATCATTGTGACAATGATCATTCTACCAAAACAAGTTACAGATTTAGTACAATCCAATCAAAATACCATAGTCAAAGCAATGGAAAAACTCCTAAGCTTTCAATAAAACTACAAAAGACCATGTATAGCCAAGGAAATACTGCATAAAAAAAGGGAAATGTTAATAGGATTCATATTCCAGATCTCAAGATTTATTTCAGGGCTACAAAATTACAAAGAACATGGTGCTTGCACAAAATTAAGCTTGTAAGCAAAGAGAGCAAAACAGAAAATAAATGTTAACAGCCATTGAACATTTGACAAAGATGACAAAATTCTTTGCAGAAAACATGGTATCTTCAGCACATAGTGCTGGGAAAACTGAATGCCTACATGTAGAAGACTAAAATTAGGCCTATGTATATCCCCTATACAAAATTAACTCCAAATAAACTGGTTATCTTAGCCTGGAACACTGAAACTGCTAGAAGAAACCATAGGCCATATCCTTCCAGATTTAGGTGCAGGAAAGGATTAGGACAACAATTGACAGGTGGAATGTCACATAAAACCAAAAACCGTCTACACAGCTAAGGATAAACCCATTGAGTGGAGAGAGGAAGCCCAAATAGAAGCAATATCACAAATAGATGGATGGATGGATGATGGATGGATAGGTAGATAGATAGGTAGATAGACAGACAGACAGACAGACAGACAGACTCTATTGGAGGTAATTTATACCTGGCAATATTAATTTCACTAGCTACCTGTGGCTAGTGAGGCCCTGCTACCTAGAGAAGAACTTGTTCCTGCCATTTTCCTAAACCAGCCTAATCTGTAACTACATTTGAAATACTCATCCTTCTATAAAAAAGAGGTAAATGTAGCTCTCACCCCTTATTTTTACAGTAGAGAATATTACAGAAAGCCACAACTGGTAAGAATTCAGAAATAAACTGATAGTAGAGTCCCTGCCTCCAATTGATACATCTAGAATGCAATCCTTAACCTTAAGGGAACATCATGGAACATCACAGAAAAGGGGACAAAATATTGTTAAGAAGCTGGAAAGCTGCTGCAAAATAGTCTTTTCTTCAAAAAATGAAGTATGAGTGTGAGTGTGAGTCTGGTAGGGGTTAAAAGATGGAATGCTGTGAATATGATCAAACCACATTGTATCAAATTCTCTAATAATTAAAATGCTAATTTTAAAAGTGAAAAGTAAAGTGTGACAGAGATTGGAGGAGGGATTGAAACAAGGAAAATGAAAAATGAAGAAAATGCTCACAAATGGGAAGCAAAATAGTATAAATGTAGTAAGGAAGAGTATGAACATTTCTAAGAACAAGAAAAATAAAAATCTGTGTGCTGATATTATTAACATATATTGTTAAGCATAAACATAAATTGATGTTTTTAGTCTTTTGAGCTTCCAATTTTATGGCCAAAGTTCTCCACATTCACTTGAGCATTTTGGCCATTTGATACATACATACATACATGCATACATACACACACACACACACACACACACACACACACACACACACACACACACANGTGTGTGTGTGTGTGTGTGTGTGTGTGTGTGTGTATGAATATTCACCAACAGATAGAACTTACCGGCTCCACAATATTGAACTTCTTTGACTCCTGTACTTCCTGAATTTGATAAACATAGTCAAGAGATGATTCGAAGAAATTGTGCCTTTCCTTATCCACTTGGAGGTCCGCCTGTAGAGAGAAGGCAACACATGTCACAAAGGGGCATGGGTGGTTTTGAAAGTCAAGGAGAGAAATCAATTAGGTTCTACAGCTAAAGAAGCATTGAGCTACCCGCAAATATCCTGTTTTCTATTGTTTTCTTTCTTTCCATTTTACTTTATTTTACAGAGAGGGGATATGAGACCAAGAGATTAAAAAGATTTGAGGCCTCCTACTTCTAGTCCAGCATGAAGAAAGCCTGGGAGCCATAAAACAGATTTTCAGATCAAGGAAAGGCTGAACAAGTTGGAAAAGCTTTCTTCTTAAATCCAACAGAAAATTAAAATCATAGCAAAAAAACAAAAAAAAAACAAAACAAAACAAAACAAAACAAAAAAAAAAAAACAAAACTAGTGTATAGATTACTGGAGAGAAGCAGAGCTCATGAGAACAGACACCTGAGAGAAAACAGTTCTCAATGCTGAGGGGATCACAACCCTCACTGAAGAGCTACTGCCAGTTTAAGAATAAATTGCTTAACAAATACAAAGAGAAAACATGGGATCCAAAGGAACTACACCAAGAGCAAATGAAGCCCAAGCTAAGTCTTAGCCAAATAGGCAAGAAACCTCACACTGAGCACTTAGTTCAGTTTCTTTTGCCAAATAGTCTCTCTGTCTTTCAAGCAGAAAAGCCAAAAGGCAAAAGTACCCCCACAACCTGAAGCAAAAGCAAAAGCACTGGAAAGTGACTAAAAGAAGGCAGACATTGTAGAAGGATAAGGCCTTGAATTTTAAACAACCATGGTAAAATGCAAAGTGTTCTACTGGAAAAAGAAACAACATGCAAACACTGATATGTGATATTAGAAGACAGATGAAACTTGGAAGCATGGATCCAAAGGAAATGACAGAAACCTAAAACATTGTAACAGAAATGAAGCCTGCTATATTGGCTTCATATTGAACAAGATTGAGGAATAATGAGTAAGTCTATGGTTGAGCACTTATGAGCCCTTGACTAAGAGTCCTGACAATATGAGGTGGAGGAGATCAGCAAGCTTGAATGTACATGAATACTAAGGTCAAAACAAAGAGAATAAACAACATAAAATAAAACATCTGAGAACTTCTAGACAAAATGTGTAGCATATGTGTACTTGGACTACAAGTGATGGAAGAAACTGAACAGAATGGAGAAATATTTTCAATGATAATAACAGTGTTCTGCAAAATTAACCAGCTACACAGCTCCTGTATACACCAAAGGACTCTAAATCAGCAAACTACAGAAACACTTGTGCATCCATGCTTATCATTGCACTATTCATAATAGCTACAATGTGGAAGCAGCCTAGATGCCCACCAACAGATGGACCAAATTTAAAAATGAGAGGCATAAACACATTTAGCACTAAAGAAAAACAAAGTAATGCCATTTCATCAGGTTTAGTGAAATGAGGCCACATCGGGAAAAGAATACCATATCACTCTTCTCAATCAGCATCTGGACTTAATTCATGTTTATTGTGGTTCTGTAGGACAGAGAAGGAGAAAAGCACTAGGAGTGAACAGGATGTCTAAGGGAGGGAAGAGAACAAGAAAGGATCATGGGATGTGTGTTATGAAAGCCGAAGTGGGCACTAGTAGACAAGGAAGAGTATAAGCGAGATGGAAAACTGGGTAGAGCAAATAAGAAAATAATAATGGCATATACTCATAAAAATGTCACACTGAAATATATTTACTTACATACCAAAAAAATTTAAATTTTTAGGTTTAAATATTTTACTATCCACATTGGCATGTCAAATGATGTTGGAATTATGGCAGTCTTGTTCAAGTAACTATTTTGTTGAGATTTCATGGATGCCATTTCCCTCATCAAAACTAGGGGATACTATTTTAAAACTCTTAAAAGATAATGTCAGAGAAAATCTAGCCTATGATGATAACATGATGATAATAACACGTATGACAGTATTTAAGAGTCCAAACTGCAAAATACAAGACTGGGATCATTGAGCTATTACAAAACATGTTGAGGGATCAGAAAATCTACATGACTTTAGATTGGCAAGACTTTTAAATATATCAAAAGCATGATTGATTAAAAATATAGCTATGCAAAATTTCATTAAATCAAAAACATCTGCTGTACCAAAGGCTGTGATAACAGAATAACATAGATACATAACTGGAACACTGTAAAGCATATATCTGATACTGGGTTGGCACCTAACATCATATAGCAACAAGAAGACAACTCAATTTTAAAAGAGGCAAAATATCTGATCAGACATCTCAGCAGAGAAGACAGGTGGAAGCTGAGGATATAGGAAGATACTCAATATTACATGTCATTGGTAAATTTCAAGTGACAAGAGAAATGAAATACCACTGCACACCTATTAGAGTGGCTAACAGTAAAAACACTGATAACACCAAATGCTGATAAGGATGTCATGCAAAAGAAAGTCTCAGAGCTGGTCAGAAAGAATGGTACATGTTGATAAATAGCAGGTTCTTACAGAATAAAACATAGGCTTACAATGCAATCCGATTTTTGTACTCTACATCATTTACCAAAAGAAACTCAACAAAATCTGCATGCAAATATTTACCATGCCCATATTAATAACTGCTAAAATTCAGAAGGAAAAATTCTTTCAAAGTATATAGGATATATATGTGATACAGCTATTAACAACAGCCCTGAAAAGAAATGGGCTATCGAGTCATAAAAAGAAAAAAAAAAACAATTAATACCTATTGCAAAATAAAAGAACCCAACATAAAAAGGCTCCATGCTGTAGGGTTCTAATGACATGAAATTACAGAAATGACAAAAATATGAAGTCCAGAGAAAGAGAAATGGCTGCCGGGGATTTGAGATAAGTAAGAATGGGGCAGATAGAATTTTAGAAGAGTAAAGCTATTCTCCAAGACACTACACTAGACATGTATCATTATACACTTGTCAAATCCGGACACTTTGCCCCTTCTTAGAAATAGGAACAAAGCACACATTGAAGGAGAAACAGAGGTCAAGTGTGGAGCTGAGACAAAAGGATGGACCAACCAGAGACTGCTGCGGCCGGGGATCCATCCCATAATCAGCCTCCAAACCCAGACACTATTGTATACGCCAGCAAGATATTGCTGAAAGGGCCCTGATATAGCTGTCTGGTGGGAGGCTATGCCAGTGCCTGGCAAGCACAGAAGTGGATGCTCACAGTCAGCTATTAGATGAAACACAGGGTTCCGAAGGGAGTAGCTAGAGAAAGTACCCAAAAAGCTGAAGGGGTCTCCAGCACTATAGGTGGAAGAACAATATGAACTAACCAGAAACCCCAGAACTCGTGTCTCTAGCCGCATATGTAGCAGAAGATGGCCTAGTCGGCCATCATTGGGAAGAGAGGCCCCTTGGTCTTGCAAACTTTATATGCCCCAGTACAGGGGAACGCCATGGCCAAGATGTGGGAGTGGGTGGGTAGGGGAGCAGGTCGGGGGATGGGGGAGGGTATAGGGGACTTTCGGGATAGCATTTGAAATGTAAATGAAGAAAATATCTAATAAAAATTGGAAAAAATTTAAAAATAAAAATAAATAAAAAGAAGAGTAACTCAGTGTCACAGTGCCTGCTTAGCATGTGCAGGGTTCCACACCCAACAGAATAAGAACAGGCAATCCGCCCGCCATCCTTCCTCCGAGCCCAGCGGACACAGCTAGGGACATCCCAGGACTTTAAGATCGCATCGGGGTTACGCGTGAGTGCAGTGCACAGGTGGTGTTGGGAGCATCGGATCAGTGGTTGCCCCCAGAGGCAGGATCCGAGAACTCCGCCCCACCGGAGGCTGGGCCTCTCCCAGCCTGAGCACCCGCCTCCCCG
>LR749485.1:4372168-4419454 GCA_902729485.2 Mus minutoides | reverse complement strand
CCACCGGGGCCAGGGGGTGGGAGCGGGTGGGTAGGGTAGCAGGGCCGGGAGGGGGGAGGATATAGGGAACTTTCTGGATAACACTTGAAATGTAAATGAAGAAAATATCTAATAAAAGTTGAAAAAAAAAAAAAAAAAACAACTTATTATGTAGCCCAGAATACCCTCACATTCACAGCAATCCTCCTGCCTCAGGCTCTTGAGTGTTGGGATTATAACCATTATCTACCACACCTAGCTAAATAAAATACCTCTAAAAAATAAAAGCTCTTTGATTTTTTATAAGTGACTGAATCAATTTCCCTTATTTCACTTTTCAATGAACAGCAGCCTGTAGCTTTGCTCATCAGAAATGTCAACAAAGGATGGCTATGGTGGCTCAAGCCTACCATACCAGCATGTGGCAGAGGCAGGGAGACTTCTGGGGATCTCAGGACATTCTGGGGGAGATCCTGTTTGAAAACATCAAAATTCCCAAAGTGTCAACAAGGACACTGACATAGCATATAAATCTGTCTGAACACTCTAAACACCTTCATAGCAAATAAAAAAATCCGAAAAACAACAACAAAAACCCTTCAAACTATGTGTTATGTCCCCATGGGTCCTTATGACTAGCCCCAGATATGGTAATCACTAATAGGACTCACAGGACTGGAGATGCAACATAAGGTCATAATCCCAGATGACATTTATTTCACTGAAAGGATACAAAAAAAAGATCATCAAGAAAGACGGGCCAGGGGGCCATCTATAAGAAACTGTGGAGAATACCTACAATGTAGAGATGCCTCTAAGAGATTCCTTAGTAGTTTCACAAAGGATGCATTAAATTGCTTTCTGTAAGCTATAACAACCCAGCAAAAATAGCTGCCAGAGGAGATTCTTTAGAGACTGATGATACCCTTAGGTTTTCATTGGGTCTGGTAAAATAGGCACTCCCTGCCTAGCGTGTGCTAATTCTAGACTGTCTGAAGAATAGGTATTTGAGAAAAGCCACAGAGTCTGCACAGGCAACTTGTGCACAGAGAGCCACTATTATCATTTAGGGAGCCATTTCTAGAAATAATGGGAAACCAGTTGGGTTCCCTGTTGCTAAGCAAGGATGAACTCTTATTTTGTGGGCCTCTCTAAAAATGTCCTCACCCTTCTTGTGTTCAGACAGCATCACTTTGGAAGTTATCCCTGTGCTCTTGTTGCCTGCTGCAGATAATAAATTTTTCTCCACTCTCTGATGTCTTGGCCACATTTTCTTTCCTTTTTCTTTGTTGTTGTTGCACCAGTCAAGATGTAAGCCTGCTGCATTTGATTATCCCATCTTGCCATTCTTGTAGAGTAATATCAATTCTCAACAAATCACTTCTCAAGACGAGCTCATGCCTTTCAGCCTTGAGGCTACTAGCCTCTTTCTAGAGCAATTTCTCCATTTCTGTTTGTCATATATTTTATCTTTTTTCAAATTATTATCTCAAATTGGAAAGGCAAGTTTCTTCTACAAAAGGACTTCCTCCATCCAGACATAAGTCTTCACTTCCTCATTCCCTGGGTCCCTTAAGACTATTATATAAACACGCATTTTACAGACAGAAAGAACCTTGCTTATATGAGATTAGTGCACATTCTTATATTAGAATCCCACCTAGAAGGACAAGGACATCATATTAGTGCCCCTCTAGCCTTGTTCTACCCAGCATAAGGATTTGGTAGATATCTATTAAATAGTGGCTTAGAAGAACTAAAGCCATTGCTGGTCTTATAGAAGCAATGGCCCTAATACAGTATCCCCTTATCCCTACCAAAACAGGAAATGGAACACCACAGGACACCACAGGAGGTAATGTCCACTTCTCAATACTACATTTTATCTATCCCAACATAGAATCTAGAATCACAGACTTGGAAACTCATGCCTTGGAAAGTGACACTTGAGATGTTTCAGTATCATTTTTTTTTTAACACAGTGAGACAGAAGCCAGGAATAGAGTTCTTTACTAAAGGAAGTTACTAACGGAGCCCAGGCCTGAGGTATTCCCTTTGAATGTTTCCATGACTTCTGTTGAGCCATCTTATGGGAAAAATGGCACAACCAGAAATGATTAGTTTCTGAGGCCCAGCACAGGAGGAAGCGGGGTAGACATTGTGAACGTACCTCTAGTAGCTGAGATTCTTTCTTTTTGGATGACAGATGTAAGTGGCGGTCCAGTAGTGAGTAAAACCTCTCACCATCCTTTTCAAATTTCTTCTTCCTCTCCTATACAGAGAAGAGAAGCTTTGCGTTAAATTTCTATTAATTTAATACTATGGACTTAGAAATGAGGATGAAAGGTACAGTTTCAGGTTTTATATGGTCAGTTCCTACAGCTCCTTGGAAGGAAAAGAAACTACAGTAAGTGCAGAATGTACTGTTTTGTACTGGTCTCAAGCAGGCTTGATGTCCTCCAGTATAACCCTAAATCACTCTACCTGAGCCAAAGATAGTTCCTACTGGGAGAGCTGAAGTCTCTGCAAGCTCTTGCTCCAAAAGCGCCACTCAAAGGTGGCCTCTGTTGCTAAAACACTTTCTTGCCTTCTGTGGTTTTCACATATGGTTAGTATTCGTTTGATCTTTTCAAAAGAAAAAAGAAATGCAACCATGAAATAAATATAGGCAGAAACAGTTAATCTGTATGAATTCAAATGACCTTGGACAGTAGGCATCCAGGGCTACTTTCCTTGAATAAATTCTTTAGGATCATTGAAGATGCCTATTAAAAGCTGCCAGCGTGGGTAGGTGAGCACCCTCATAGAAGCAAGTGGGGGGTGGGGGTGGGATAAGGGTTTTCAGAGGGAAAACCAGGAAAGGGGATAACATTTGAAATGTAAATAAAGAAAATATCTAATAAAAAAGAGAAACGTTTAACATCCTTAATCATCAGGGAAATGCAAATCAAAACAACCCTGAGATTCCACCTCACACCAGTCAGAATGGCTAAGATCAAAAGCACAGTAACAACAGAGGCTGGTAAGGATGTGGAGAAAGATGAACACTCCTCCACTGTTGGTGAGATTGCAAGCTGGTACAACCACTCTGGAAATCAGTCTGGTAGTTCCTCAGAAAAGTGGACATAGTACTACCAGAAGATCCAGCAATACCTCTCCTGGGCATATATGAAGAAGATGTTCCAATTTGTAATAAGGACACATGCTCCACTATGTTCATAGTAGCCTTATTTCTAATAGCTAGAAGCTGGAAAGAACCCAGATGTCCCTCAACAGAGGAATGGATATAGAAAATGTGGTACATTTACTCAGCTATTAAAAACAATTACTTCATGAAATTCTTAAACAAACGATGGAATTAGAAAGTACCACCCTGAGTGAGTTAACTCAAGTCACAAAAGAACACACATGGTATGCACTCACTGATAAGTTGATATTAACCCGAAAGCTCGTAATACCCCAAGAAACAATTCACAGACCACATGAGGCTCAAGAAGAAGGAAGACCAAGGTGTGGGTGCTTCAGTCCTTGTTAGAAGGGAGAACAAATTAATCATGGGAGGAAATATGGAGACAAAGTGTGGAATAGAGACTGAAGGAAAGGCCATCCACAGACTGTCCCACCTGGGGATTCATCTCAAATAGTCACCAAACCCAGACATTATTGGGGATGCCAAGAAGTACTTGCTGACAGAAGCCTGATATAGCTGTGTCCTCTCAGCTCTCAGCTCTACCATAGCCTGACAAATATAGAGATGGATGATAGCAGCCAACCATTGGACTGAGCACAAGGTCCCCAATGGAGGAGATGAGAAAGGACTGAAGGAACTGAAGGGGTCTGCAACCCCATAGGAAGAACAACAATACCAACCAACCAGACCCTGAAAAGTTCCCAGGGACTAAACCACCAACCAGAGACTATACATGGAGGGACCCATGGCTCCAGCTGCATACGTAGGAGAGGATGGCCTTGTTGGGTATCAGTGGAAGAAGAGGCCCTTGGTCCTGTGAAGGCTGGATGCCCCAGCTTAGAGGAATGCCAGGGCAGGAAGGTGGAAGTAGGTGTGTGGGTGGGGGAACACCATCATAGAGGCAGGGTGAGGGGAGGGGATAGGAGGTTTTCAGGGGTAGAAACCAGGAAATGGGATAACATTTGAAATGTAAATAAAGAAAATGCCCAATAAAAGAAAAGAAAAAAAGAAGATACTAAAAAGTGAAAAAAGCAAAAACAAAACAAAACAAAACAAAACTCCTCTGGGAATGGTGGCACTCAGAAACTACAGAATAAGTATTGTAAGTTCCAGAAAAGCCTAAGCTATAATAAGATCATTTCTCAAAAACTCCAATACTAAATAAATTAAAATCTAAAGGTTTATAAATTATAAATCTAAAGTTTATAATTTATAAATCTTGTAAGATTGAATTAGTTGCATTTTCTTGTCACGATAAAATCCCATGTCCAAAAGCAATTCATGGAAGAAACATTTTATTTTGGCTTATGACTCCAGAGGGATAAAAGTCCATGATGGCAGCAGATGCAGGAAGCTGAGAAATTATGTCTTCAAAGGCAAATGTGAAGCAGAAATATGAAGTGGGGAAATGTCCTAAACCCTCAAAGCCCACCCACTATGCCATATTTCCCAGTCAGCAAGGTTGCACACCTTCTATGGGTTAAATTCCCTCCCTCAAAGTATCACCAACTGGAGAACAAATGTTCAAACACTTAAGCCATATTAAAAAAATGGGCCTAAAAGGGGTTGTCATTTAAAGCGCCACAAACTTACAATGCAGAAGTTAAAAGGAATATATAGTTTAAAGTTTAAAATTTGTTTATGTATAGTTTAAACTTGAAAGTTTCACATTAATACTTCACAGGAAAGGAACTACCATTTTAGCATCAAGCACATTTTACATATGCTCTCACATTGTCCTCACAACATGGACATGATTATTGCCCAAGCACTACAGTCAAAGTCAATGCTAAGAAAGGCAAAATGATTCCGTGTCACCAGAGTAGTAAGCAGAACAATTAAGTCTGTTCCCTTCTCCTAGTGGGCTGTGATACTCTTCAACAGCTGCATCGTATACTGGACTCAGGAGGTATGCCACTTCTCTATGTCTTTGGTTTTAGCTATTAATTTGATTGTGCTAATCTGAAACAGCAATAAGCGACTCTTACCTCAAATTGAATACTACATGAGCATCTTATGAAAATGCAAACATATGTATGTGCTAATTGAGAAGAGGCCATGATTCATATCTTACCTACTATGATTCTTCCAGGAATAATCTAAATTAAGATATCAAGTGGCAACAGAGATCTCTTTGAAATATCTCAGTGAAGTGGGGGGGGTGGCGGGGAGGGCCCAATGCTATCAACTTCTCCTTATAGGACATAATTGTTAAAAACACAATTGCATGGAGCAAATATTTCCTCAGTTTGAACTTCTACCCTTCCTGGCGTGATTTTGGTCTACTTCTCTTCCTCCAGACCTTTCAGGAAATGGAAAACAGATGAGCATGGCAATGTGGGTAACAGAATTAGAGAAAAATTGTTCATTTCAAGAGAACCAGAGAAGTGAGAACCTCCCCCACCTCCAAATAGTTGCCGTTCTGTGAAAAACATCTAGAATGAGAAAAAGACCTCAAGGTTCTAGTCTGAGCTCTGTTACTAACTACTCGAGAAAACGTAACCTAATTCCCCAAGTGAAAATAGCCAGGGGTGATTGAGCACATCTTTAACCCCAGCACTCCAAGAGTCAGAAGCATAAGGTTCTCTCTGAGTTTAAGGCCATCCAGGTTTACATAGTGAGTGGCAGCCCAGCCAGTGATACCCAGTGAGACCCCGCTCTCAAAAGCAAACTAAAAACATAACAGAACGTTAAGTGGTAATAGTTTGATGATGAGATCATACAAATACTAGATGATAAAGTATATGTAGAGTAAATAACTTTCTCAAAATGATATCAAACAAGTCAAGGTTGGAATCCTGGGATATAGTTGAACTATAGAGCACTCGCCTAGCATGCATAAGTCCCATCTCTCTGCAGGGACAAGAGAATAAGACCTAAGTGTCAGTCCCTAGATTCTACCCAAGTATCTACCCAAGGACATCAAAGAAATAAGTGATAAGGCAAGGATGGGGGTGAAAACAAAGTCACTTCTATGATATTGTTAAAGAGAGGAAAGTAAATATTTTGGAAATACTA
Source organism: Mus minutoides (assembly GCA_902729485.2). NCBI lineage: Eukaryota > Metazoa > Chordata > Mammalia > Rodentia > Muridae > Mus > Mus minutoides. The sequence continues at coordinate 4,413,267 of LR749485.1, read as the reverse complement.
ACATTAAAATATTTCCCTTTGACTACAAAATTCTTTTGGTGGGATGTGGATTTTATCTCAGTGGAACGTCATATGCTTAGCATCTATGATCCTCTACATGCAGTTGCCAACACCCAAATCTAAACTTGGAATGGGGTTTAAAGCTTTTAATTATCCCTTACTAACAAATAACTCTTAATTGTCAAAGTATATAAGAAACCTATAAGGAACTAAGTATATCACAGCTCAAATACACAAAGGCTATACAAACTAATGCAAAATACATCTCTAGTTTTCCAGGTGCAGTAATGCACTCTAGAGGCTTGTGGGGGGGAGATCATGAACTCAAAAATAACCTGGCACACATAGTAAGACCCTGTCTCACAAACAACACAATCTTTGCTCATGCTCTCCCAGGGAGTATACACATCTTTGTCAGCACAATTTAGTTTCCTGGAGGAGATTCTTTGAGAGAAAGCCAGCCTAAGAAAAACTGGATGTCGTCCAGAACTGTTGTGCCTGGTGGGACTGACAACACACTGCCAGCTAAGAGACAGAACACACAAGTATCTACTTTGTTTAAAACATGGGAAAATAAATAAGACATTATATTAGCTAAGTTATCTAGATAGATATTTGGCTCACAGTATCCTTTAAACGTAAAAATGTATCCCTTGGCTTTTGAAATGGCAGTTTAAAGGCCTAGCCAAGTTCTAGTCTTGGCTTGTCTTAAACACTGAATTTTTAAAATACATAAATTATACAACTCACTCCTCTCATCATTTTCAGATAAGGAAAGTGAATCTGAACTATTACTATTCATCTAGATTGTGGTTACTTTTAATAGCAGAAAGGAGCTTTACTACTTATTATTTAACCCATTTTCAGATGAAATAACTGAACCTTACAAAGGCATGGTTTTTATTACAGGAGAAATTGGACCAGAGCATAAAGCTCTGATCCTGTCTGGGGGAAAAAAGCCAGTGACAAGATAGCATTATGTGAAAGTAATAACTCTGGGCCTAGAAGGTTACTGTAGCACTATTAACCTACACGAAGTGTCAAGTCTTCTCATAGAAGTATACGTTTTCTAAGTGCAAATAGAACTCTACCTAACACCATAACCAGGGGGACATCTTTGAAAGAAAAGTATGATTACTTCTGACAAGTAGTGATATAATACAAAATTAATTAGAAGCAATAGATCATATTATGTTATGGTATAAAAATTAGAGATCACAATAAGCACACGTATATAGGCAGGTATTATGTAGCTGTTTCCTCCAAGATTAAACCCTTTCATCTTGGAGGGAGGTTCTTTAAGACAAAGGATGTTTACAAGGATGTGAAATAATAGTGTTGTCAGGGAAGATGAAACATTTCATAGTGCAGAAAAGCTGGTTAAAACTGTAAGTATACAACTCAAAATAGCTTCAGGGGGTCCCTGAAACTGACTGTGCCCATTAGGCCCTTCCCTCCCTAAGAGTCTATAAGCAGTAATAACTGCTGAGCTACATACTCAAACCAACTGAGCTGCCTAGGAGATGCTCAGACTGACCAGCCTCGAAGAATCAGAGATCAGCCAAACAACCTGGAAGAAACTAAACTTCCTTAAGTTAACAGAGACCAGTCAAGCTCAGACCAATTGAGCCACTGGGAGAATATACTCACTTTACAACCCATTGAGCTGCCTGGAGCTTGTATACTATGCTGTAGGTTCCCAGCTTTGTGATCTATCTATCATCCATGCTGGGGTAGTCTTTGGTAATGCAGTTGTTTTTCAGCAATTCCTGCTCCTGTAAGTAACCCTTCGACCAGATCACTATAAGTAACCCCAGTAAAACTCATTGGTTCACCAAATTGGATTTTAGCAATATCTGTACTTTGTTTCCTATATGGAGTAAGTATATCTCCCCAGAAATAGTGTCACACAACAGCGGGAACCTTCCATATAAGCTCTTAATATACTTATGAAATTCAGGGTCATTAAATGTGATCCAAAAAAAAGAAGGTAGGAGTCAGAATATAGGACCTATCCCAAACTGCCACCCATTTTCTGTGCATCTTGGAGGGGTCCATTTCCCTTGAGGAGTCTTGACTATATTCTCTTTACAGAAGATAGGAAATAAGGAAAAACTCTTTAGTGTTTATTAAAATGTCACAGACAATTTTTTTTCTCTTCCCTGCCTTTTGAGTTTACTCTAAAAGTTCCTGGTTAAGTTTAACATCTCTGCTCATAAAAGTCCATGATTAATGGTCAGAATTCATAGCCAACTTAACAGTCTTCCTCCTTCCTATTTCTTTAGCTATCAGGCAGGCAAACATCATTCTCCGAGAAAGGAGAACCATTTTCCTAAGCCAAGGGGAGTATTATTATTCCCATTTGTCCTTGCCAATTACTGACCTAAGAGCTGGCCCACAACTCAGCCTATGAGATATAAGTAAAAGTCCGCTGGCAGTTTTGAGAAGACATTTGTCTCTCTAGACAAAAGAATAAAAATGGCATATTAATGGAGCCCTTCTTTCTTACTGAAAAATGCCAATGTAATATATTAGTCTGTGGCATCTATGGCCTTAAAGTAACAACTAAGAGAATTGTCATCATATCGGGTAATGTTATGCATTGACATGGCTAGGCCATGTTGCCCAAATATTTGATCAAATACTTGTCCAAGGGTTGCTCTTAAGGTACTTTGTAGACAACAAGTAACACTGAATCAGTGCACTTGGAACAAACAATATTATCTAGCAGAATGAGTGTGAGACTCATCTAATATAGAGGCTTTAGGAAATAAAGTTTTCAAATCAACAAAAGAAGATTATCTTCATACATAAATTTCAATTTGGTCTCTTATCTAGGTTTCCAATTTGTTAACTCCTAAAATCATTTCCTTAACCCTCTACTCCCCACCCCAGCCCCCATACACTCCTGAAATTATGAATGGGCTATGTCTTGATAAATCTATTATAAGCTAAAAAAAAATGTTTTGAGTCAGAAATATATCAACTACATTTAACTTCCTGAATATTAAAAACAGAGCCAAGCATGGTATCAAGTGCCTGTAATAACAGCACCTGGAAGGTTTAGATCAGAAGTTTGAGGCCAGACAGGACAATTTAACAAGACCTTGTCCCAAAGTTATTAAAGAACTTAAAGGACTGGGTTTTTAGCTTTGTGGTGGAGCACTTGCCTGGCAATGCACAAATCTCTAGATGCAACCATCAAGTAAGGGGGGCAAAAAGGTTAGTGATATCATCAAGTAGGACTTGTTTTGTGACCATGTGGCCAACTTGAAACTCTGGCTTCTTGCCACCACCCAACATCACAACAGGGCATCATACTACATTCAGTCAGTCTGGGAAACGTTAGAGTTCAAATTTTAAGTATCCATTTTACTGAATGCATATTGCTTTATCAACATAGCATAGTAAAAGAATTATAAAGTAAAGCTATCATATACCAGAAAGCATATTTATACACATTTATTAATTCTATTCTTTGTAGAATCCTAAAACTTGATCTAATCCTGTATTAGGGATAATTTTTGGGCAAGTGACTCATTCAGTCACTTTTCATCCTGGATACTCATTATTTCTCCAACCATCCTGCACATTACCAAAGTCCCAGGAGACAAACTTGAATTTCCACAGATCCACTTATTAATGAAATCTAGCAGTTAGAATTCATTGTGTTAAGTAATTTAATTTTATGCTTCTCTGGCATAAAGAAAGAAAGAACTAAGTAGAAGAAAAATAAATCCTTCTGAACATAGACTTTGAAGTTGAGTCCTGGCTCTGCCACTTTGTAGACCGTATGACCTTGAATAAGTTCTTATCCTCTCAGAGCCTTTGCTGCCTCACTGGTAAAATACCTTCTTCATGGGGTAGAGTGAGAATGCTATGTTCTTGATGCACATCACAGCCTTAGCATAGTAAGAAGCAAAATGAATGCTAGCTCCTACATGGTTTTTTTCTATTTAACAATATAAAAATTTACTTGACCTGTATAGTAACCATTAGGCATGCATAGAATATCCAAATGACAATTTAAAGCAAAAGGTGATATGCTGGGATGCCCACCTCTCCTTGTACTTCAGCAGTAACAATGAAACCAGCTGATCATAACAACAGGATCATGCAGGCATTGTTCACCCAAGAAAGAGGACGCTCACAAATTATAAACTGCTGTGATGGCGGGTTGAAATGGAAAGGGCACTGAGAAGGTAGACAGGATAGTTTCCTTATGATTATGTAAGAGAAAGAAGATGTTGGTGACTTTGTTCTGTAAAACAATTTCTCAGTGCTGCAGGATGGCAAAGGAGATGGAAAACAAATGTTACTTTTCCTAGATTAAGTTCTACTAACATTTATTATGAGGATGGTATTCTCTTTTAACTCCACTCTTTAGGCTAAACATTGTTACTTTCCTGTGCTTCAGGGATAGAACACCTTGTAAAAGGATCTTATTGAGCCATCTACTCTGAGCCAGGTACTTAGCATTCATGATCAAATTTGGTGTTAAGTAGAAGTGTTTGTTGGAGAGTAGATTCGTCCACTCAAGGGACTTCCTTCTTCTATATTACAAAGAGTTTATAAACACTTGATAAACCAAATTCTCTTGCATTTTTCTAAATTAGGAAATATTTTCTGGAAAGTAACACAAAGCTCTGTTATATTAATAGCATCAAGTGATGGTAAAAATTACTACAACCACCTAGGCATACTAGCTAGTATCACCACCATTTGATACTATCTCCAGTAAAAATGTGGAGATCCTACAATGCAAACATATATGAATATGAGAGAGGGAAGGAGGGAGAGAGGGAAGAGAGAGATATCTTGAAAAGCATTTCAAACTCACACAAGATGACATATAAAACACTTTTATGGCAACATTTTTTGCACTCATAAGCATGGAAACAACTATCCATGAACAAGTTAAAGACACTAAAATACATTATGTTCTCTTATTTGTGGATTATAGCTCTGAATCTTCAGATGGTAATTTGGAGTAACAATAGCTACCAGGAGAGTAAAAGTGGACCATGGTAGCAGAGGTCTCGATAGGGAAACTAAGACACAGATGCTAAGAAAGGGCGGGGGGGGGGGGGGGCGGAAATTGTTGAGGGTAGTTACCTGAAAAGAAAGGAGGGAAAGCAACACAAAGGGAGAAAAACAAAGAAAGGATAAGTAACACTAGGCTGTTTGAAGCAGCCACTGGGGATCAGATTATTTTACTTTTACTGAAAATTACAAGTACATATGTATGTGTGTATATATAATACATGTTGTGAAATGAAGTTAGGCAACTTGGGGTGACCATGCTCCCCTCAAAATCATAAGCAATCTAACAAAAACCTCAGTGCTTCATTCCAAGATATTGGTCAGGGGAGTCAAAGATACTCCCCAAACAGTATAGGCTATTGCCATTGCCCTCTGTTGCCTCCTAGAAGTTGAAATTAGGACCCCATTGCTGAATTCACATCAAACTTTAGACACAGGACTTGGAGGAATCCAACTGGAACGTTCCTGGAAGCTTCCTCCAGAAGAACTAGCTCTCATAGTAGCAGAAGGAGCTACACAAGCTGCTGAAGGAACAAAGTGATAAATTGTCTTACCTAGCTGTGACACCTATGGACCACAATGATTGAAACAACATGCTATCTTTACAGGTTCAATAAGAGAACTTATTTATATCTAGGGGTTAACAAATAGCTATCAAATTTGATGTAAGTCCCATTCAATAGAATAGAATTCATGCCTAGTACTGTTAATCTAGCCAAGTCTTGTGTCTAGTGAAGGCATGGGCCCAGTGAAGAATCTACTATTGCTGCTTTCCTAAACCACTATAATTTCGAACTGCATTCTAAATACTTATCTTTATGCTCACAAATGTGCATAGATCTCAGCCCTCATCAAAGAAGCTTGTTTTTGCAGCAGATTAGGACTATTACAGAAATTCATAACTGGATGAAGCAGAAAATAACTGACCATGGAGTACTCGGTCAAAGTTGATACAGTTACAATACAACCCTATACACTTAAGGCTCTGGAAACATCACAGAAGAGGGCCAGAGAGATTGGAAAAGGTGGAAAACTATAAGACAGTGAAGCTCAACAATATGGTTGCCTAAGTAAAATCTGAACAATGACAATAACAGTCAACATGCCAATGTGGATGAGAAAAATCCTTTAAAGAGCAATTAATGGCTGATGAGAGAGTAGGAGTTAGTCTTCTCCAAGGACAAGGCCTCCTTAACATTATTCAGTCCCAGGTGACCATCTCTAAGCCAAATACATATGAACATTAAAGCGACTCAGTAGGTTATAGTTATAAATGTTGCTTTAATTTTGAGCTTTGAAGAAATAGCATGTAGTGTTTAATAGCACCTTTTTTTAAAACTCCAGCATGTATGTGTCACAGTCATCCATGTGATGGCATACAACAGTTCTAGGTCATTTGTTCTCACTACTGTAAAGTAATAAATTTTATCCCAATGGATTTATTAACTCAACTAATCCTAGGCATCATCAACCACTTTATCTGACTTTTCACAGCAATTCCAAAAGGCTAAGCTCAAAGTTCAGAGTGACTGTAGTATACTATGATGTTTTCCTCTAAGGTATAGTTTGATTATCCTCATTGCTATCTTCAAATAGAGAAAATGTGGCCAAGTTGACATAACAAACCATTGCAATGACAGCCAGGTCTGTGGTAATAGAAATAGAGCTATTGACACTCTTTAATTAAGGGATAGAAGAAGGGGCCACAGGACCCTCGCTAGAAGTTTAGCTATTACTCTGCCTTGGGTCACTTTGGGTAATGTTATAGTATACATAAAATAGAAAAGAAAATATGGTGGAGACAAGCTGGAAAGAAGGCTCAGTGATTTAGAGCCATGGCTGTTCTTCCAGAGGTCCAGAGTTTAATTCCCAGAAACTACACTGGGGCTCATAACCATCTGTAATGGGAGCTGATGATCTCTTCTGGTGTGTCTGAAGACAGCGACAGTGTGCCCATATACATAAAATAAATAAATCTTTAAAAACAATAAAGTGGAGAAGGGAGACACAATGATTTAGCTTTCATAAAGTTGTCATTCATGGCATAGTGGGACTTTAGGATGAAGCAGCTGGTAGGAGTCACCCACATTCCTGTGAATAAGACCTTACTTGTTTTCTGTAAGAATTGCCTGGTTTTCCAAGTTGACTTTAAATCATTACTTTGCTGCCATCTATGTTCTAGCTAATTTAAAGAGAAGATTGGTTGTGTCTCCCCAAGATAAATGAACACAGCAGATAAAAAGAGAGAGAAACGCCCCTGAAGTATCAAAAATCTATATTTAATAGCTCTGTATCCTCAAATACGTTATATGGTGACTATGTATCTTGATTTCTTCATCTGTAGGCTATATCCCTAGTAAACAATAATTATTAAATCATGAGGCTTATAAAGTATTTGCTGTTGATTTCTAAATCATATATAGACTACCATCACATAAGTTGAGCTCTTAGAAACCTTGACTACTTGACTTTCCCTTCTAATGCATTCTAGTGGCCACCAGCTCCAAAGCATGCAAGCACATCTGAAATGCAAATGCTTGAAAGCTATTGGTAGCTGCTTCCTTCCATTCTCTGCAAGGCCAGGCAGTGGCCTTTGGAGTGAGAGCCAGCACTAATAACCTCTGGCTTTATTTGCTCAGAGTGCTAGCTTCATTTTTTCTATCATTTGAATTTTCTCAGTCTTATCTACTACCAAAACAGCCCTTTCTTGGAACTATTTCTATAAACTCTTGTTCATGAAGAAGAAACAGAAAGAAGAGTAACAAACCCAGGTCTTGCTGTCAGTGGCCTCTTGCTTGCCATTCATTGAGGAAGAACACACTGTATCATTGCTTCTGTGCCAGCTTTAACCCTCAGAGAGGGTTAAATGCATACTCAGATGTCTTAGTCAGAAGGTTTGGCCCTGGTCTCACCAGAAATCTAAACAAAAGCCTCATTCAGAATTTGATCCTCTCTGGCAAGAGGACCCTTAAGAATGAAAACATCATACTGTGGGCAATTCTGACAAGACTTAAAAAATATAAATCAAAGGGTACAAATACTCTCCCTGTCATGTGTTTAGAAGGGATCACTGAATCTTTATTCTGCCATCTATACTGCACAGTCCAGCATTCTACACTGCAGGATGAAAGACTCATTATGTATGAACAGAACTAAACTAAGCCATGCTTGTCACCCTTGATCTTGGGTCAGGGGATAGGGAAGTTACATTACAGGAGTAAGAGAGATGATGTTAATCAGAGTTTTCTTAACCATGTTACAGCTATGATGTACTAACAGGGTTGGGGAAAACTCCAATAATCTGGTATGGAATGGGCCTTTTTAGAAATGGAAGAGAAATCCAACAAATGCCCAGATCAAGGAAGATATTGGATATATACTACCTTTTATTACCTGTTCTTGAGATTCTGAGGCAGGAAGATAGTAATAAGTTCAAGGACAGCCTGGGCTGTATGTCAAATACCAAGCTAGCCAGTGATATACACAGCAAGATGCTGTTGTTTTAAAAAAAAATGAAATAACAAAAAGTAGGTAGACAAAGTCAATAACTCAGCTAACAGCCAAAAATAATACAGGGGGAAATAAACATCTTTATTTCTGTTTCATTAAACAGAGTCTCTTGGAGCCCAGGCTTGCCCCAAACTTTCTATGTAGAGAAAATGATTTTGAACTTCTGACCCCTCTGCCTCTGACCTCTAAGTGCTGGGGTTATAGGAATATACCACCACATTTGGTTTATATGATGCTGGGGATTAAACCCAGGTTGTCATGCACATTCAGCAAGATTCTACCAACTGAGCTATATCCTCACCAAGATATTGTATTTCCTAGCTACAAGAAACAAACACACATATTAACCCAATATAAAACACACAAAAAGAAACATGGGTGAAAATTTGCATTTATGTAACAACTGTCTTTGATAAACTATTGTATAGTTTATTTTACAAGAAGATTTCACTAATAGTTCCAGACTGTAAGGATATTACAACCAATTCTAAACTGGGAAAAGAGCATATGACCGCCAAAACATTGTAGGCAAAAACAGAGGTAAAGGAATACACTAATATCTTCAACTTACAACGTTACAGTCAAAAGGCAATAAAGTGAGCTGTAGTTCAATGGCAGATCTGTTGCCAAGCATATGTGAGATTCAATACCTAGCACAGGAAAGTCAGTGAAAAATAAGAGTTTAACTCTTAGCCAAATACATCAAATGAAAGAGATTAAAATTAATAAAATTGAAGATGAGAAAGGGAATGTTGTATCAAGTTCTAATAAAATTCAGATAATCATTAGGAAATACTTTGAAAACTTACATTCCCGCACACACACCCCCCCCCAAAAAAAATGGTTGGGAAAATAGAGAAGTGGATAAATTGTTAGTTGAACTACTTTCTGGTTGAATTGAAGGTCCCTGCCACAGGACATGCCTGATACTGTACTGGCCATAATCTATGGCTGGAGAGCTAACAGGTCTCAGGAGTAAATCTACTAGTATAATTCTGTTAATTGAATGTAGTATCAAACTGCTGTCTAAATTTGTATCTCTATTCATAAATCAATGCAGCCTTTAGATCTCTTTTGAGAAGTTTCTTTGTTCAATGGATGACAGTTAGCAAGGAAATTCATAGCTTGTCAAACTACATAGATTGTCAGGGGGATTGTTCAGCCACAAATGGGAGATCTATAATCACATCCCACTCCCCAAGACTAAGGTACCATTTACAGAAGAGGGGAGACAGAAAGATTGTAAGAGCCAGCCAACAGAAAGGACCAGAGTGAAATAGTGTCTTGTGGGCACAGCAAGTCCACTGCACGCATGAACTCAAAGCATCTGTGGTAGCCGCACAAGATCAGGTCAGTCAACACTATAGGATGCAATTTGGAGGACAGCATGAGAGCTCACCCCCAACTTAGGAGCTATTAACAGTTGATGCTTCTGGGGGGAGAGAGAGTCAATTTTCTTTAAGGCTTTGGCTTCTGGTACATCTATCATACTCTAGTAGTTGCTCCTATACCAAGGGGGATATAAACAGCATAGATTTGGACTTATAGGTTATTAAATTTAAAAAAAAAAGAAGATATAAAGTTTGGGATAGGAGTATGCTGGCTAGTGTTTTGTTAAGATGACTCAAGCTAGAGTCATTTGGGGAATGAGTCTAATAAGAAAATGTCCCACATGCTGGAGAGATGGCTCAGCAGTTAAGAGCACTGGCTGCTCTTCCAGAGGTCCTGAATTCAAATCCCAGCAACCACATGGTAGCTCACAACCATCTGTAATGGGATCTGATGCCCTCTTCTGCTATGTCTGAAGACAATGACAGTGTAGTTATAATTAAAGAAAGAAAAAAAGAAAATGTCCCACTAGATGGGCAAGCCTAATGTGACAATTGATAAGCACAGAACAGAGGTTATTGTATGACCTCCAAAATGCTTGACCTAGTAGTCTTGACAACAGAATGCAGTGCACTACATCAGAAACACAAATGAACACATTTGTGTACATCCACAATGTCAGAATATACTAGATAACAACGTATTTACAAAATACAACTGTTTCAGTGACAGCAATTTGCTTTTTGTTATTGCTATCCTAAGGCAAACACAGACCTTTTAATTCCATTCTTAATTTCTAACATTAATTCTCAGATCATACTCTACATACAGATTTACATACAGAATATATATACATATACACATACATATTACATCTATGTATGTGTATATATATATTACATCTATGTATGTGTATATACATACATACATACATATCAATAAGTGAAAAGGGTTAAAGAGGTAAAGAGTTCTACAAGTTTCAAAATAACTTAAGAAGGAATGCCAAGAAACTTACAGGAATGAAAAAGTCTTTGTATTTGATAAGATAATGAATGGAACCATGGTACAGAGGTTAGAAGACTGCTATGGGTGCTAGCTGCCGGTTGTTACCCTTAGAATTGAGTAGTGGTATCAGAGACAAGCTATATAATCAGGTCCATGTACAAAGGCAAAAGAGCATTACAAGTTGCAGATGAAGAAATGGGCTGCTGGATAGGCAAGACAGAAGATCCAGGTAAGCAAACATGGGATAGACTAGTGTCAATTCAAGTAAGTCACATCAACAGGGAAGACAGCCATGTTTAAGTCCCTGGGATAGATGGGCGTTATCTGCATGTCAATCCTAAACATATACACTTCATGGCTAGAAGACAGATGGTAGGGACTGTTACCTACCATCACAAAGGTGGATGTCTACCTCATTATGGGGTCCAGGAGGGAGTCATACCCCCTCTGTTGTCTGGTGTGTGTCATAAGTTCTTAGATATGGCTTTCCAGATACCATCTTCATACACCATATGCCTCTCTGGTCTTAATTCATTATGAACAGATTTATTTTCTACTCACCCCAAACCATGACTCATTTACCATTCTGTGCTGCAAGGATTAGGCCAGATGGTGCCACTCACACATTTACTCAGGCACAGAATCACCTCTCTTCCTCAACCTGGAATCTAAATCTCATACTGGAGACTCTCAGTATAAGGCCCTTTGAAAAACCACTCTTCTATAAAGCATAGAGTAACTTAAGCACATCCAGCCTGATCCTCAACAATCTCCACTTAGCCCTGCATCCAAAGAGGCTTGGCAGAGCTGCTAGAGTATACTGGAAGTGAACAGTCAAGAGAAGGCAGGATCCCAATAATGCAGCATCCACACAGTCATCATTAATATGTATTTGGGAATTTATCCATGCTGCAGCTTTCAGGAGTTCTCACCATGTTTAAGAGGGATTATTTCATAATCTACTTACCTTTGAGTGACCCTATTTTTACATGGAACACCTTAAGCATTCTCTTATTGGTTCACATAGCTTGGCATACATAGATATGTCATTGCTGCCCTATGTGGGGTATGCAGACATTTGTTCACAACTCCCCAGGAAAACTAACTCATTATATCTCTGTGGGCCTGTGTATCAGAGGCTTTCCACAGAGATCTCTGGCCCAGCCTGGTGTGAGACTTCTGGCAAAGGGAAGAGAGTGTGGGTAGAGAGGGGAGGTCACTTCCACCAAGCTGCTTCTGCTGCTGCAGTCGGCTCCACCTTCATCCCTGCCATGCCTTCCAGGTTACTCAGTTACTCCACGCTGTGCACTGAGTCAGGTTGGGCTGCATTGAGGAGAGGCCAACTAGCCAGCAGAGCTTCAGGGAGCACTTGGGGAGAGCAGACCTCTTCCCAAGTGTTACAGCTATTAGGACAGAAGGCTCAGATGATGGAGTAGTTCTCACACACCTAATCCTTCCAGATAGGATTCTTATGTACAGTTTTGGGGTGGGTAAGGGATTGGCAACAGGTACCTCTCATTGGTTTGGTCTGAGAGCTTTGGGAAAACCTTATTTGCAAGTGGGAGGGCTTGTTGCAGCTCCTATGTGACTGATGACCACATACCTCTCTGCGGGGAGGGGGGGTGTAGGGAGACTGTGGAAAGCTGTAGCTGCAACAGGAGTGGGGAGTGCAGGAGGCTTGGCCAAACACCTTCTGTCCTGTGCAGGTGGAAATCACAGTCCACCAGGTCACTGGGATTCCAGACCTTTGCTCGACCAGGGACCAGGCTGTCTATGCACAGCCCACCACCCCACATATCTCCAGCAATTCATTGTTACTATACACACGAGAAAATGATATAAAGTGAAATGAGCCTTACACTTACAACTGGGAAACCTGAACTTAGCTCCTAGCAATGTCATTCCTGGTTGAGTGACCTTAGCTAGCATATCACACACTGACCCTCAGTGTCCTACTCTTGTAATAGAGAACAACAGCCTCTATTTTCCAAGATCATTCAAAAGCTTAGGTGAGTGTGTGTGTGTGTGTGTGTGTGTGTGTGTGTGTGTGTGTGTGTTGGCAAGGCATAGCACTAAGGAAAGTTTGAAAGGCAGAGAAAATTAAGAAGACATGATATGGAAAATTGTCCATCACCCCAAGATCCCAGAATCCCAGGATCCCAGAATTCCAGGATCTAGTCTTTCCTGCTGACTCAGTGTCAAGAAACTTCAACATAACCCACAAAAGCAAAGTAGAGTAAGTTTTCCTAAAACCATCTCCATTATGAATATTAAAAACTATAAATGAATGATGTTTACTTAGGACTAGACAATATACTTTAAAAAATGACATCATTTCATTGACAAATAAAAAGATCACTAAGAAATGTAAATGCACTAGCTTAAATATTTTTGCATACCTTTTAAACTTTACATACACTTTGCTCAATCTGAAAACCTTGCTGCAAATCACATTCTTTGGGTAAGTTAACTTTATGTCCTATTAAAATATAATTACATTTCCCTTCCTCATTCCACTTCCTTCTTTCAAATGTTCCCAAGGTCATATAAATAGTCATTATAAAGGAATCTAAAAGTGACTCTCTCTGAGGAAGCCCACTCACTGTTTAAGGATCATAACCTATCTTATATTCCTATATATCTCTCTATATAAATACTTTAAAATTCACTAATGTTGATTTATAATGATTCATCGTGAATTTCCTGTCTGTACCATAGTCAGAAATCTGTCTGTACCTGAATAGAAGTCCATAAGTGGGGAGGGACCTCCTCTGGAGACTGGTGATAAACAGCACTGGCTGTGTTTCTGTCACTGGTGACAGTACCTAGTAACTACTGGTGAAGTCACAAACCCAGCTAGCAGCAGAGTTTTGTGTATTCCGCTTTAGTCCAACCAGAATACAAACTATACTACCAAGAATTATTATAACAAACCAGGCCTGGTAGTCAAAACCTGTTATTCCAGGTACTTTAGATGCTGAGGACTGGGGACAGGGGTAGGATCACAAGTTGTAGTAGTCCTTAGACTAAAGAATGAATTCAAGGCCAGCAATTTGAGATACTGTCTCAAAACAAAACAAAAAGAAAAAAAAATAACACTTTTAAATGGGAATATAGTTCAGTGGTAGAGCATTTGCCCATCATGTACAACAACCTAGGTTCTACCTCCAATAATACAAAACAAAAATCATGACAACAGAGTATCTATACAATTTAAGGACATTTTATATGGTCCCATAAGGCTAAAGATTGAAATATTTAAGACAAAAACTGGATAAGGATGAGACCTCTCTGGGGACATGGTAATATAACCGTCTGGGTAGAAATGAAGTCTAATTGTTTGGCTTGGTAGTTTACTCTTACTAGACAAGAGGAAATCTCTCCAGAGATAAGCAGCACACAGTTTGCAGGGGGCAGGGGATGCTAAGTTTAAGGTGAGCTTCACAGGGCTTGTCTGGCTCAACAGAAATCCCATAAGCACAATCAAACTATATGAAAGCCCAGCAAGGACACCTAATGCATCATACAAATGCTTCATCCATCAGACAGGCCCCATGATGTGTGTACGGGGTGGTGAACTACAAAAGAAAAGGTTTAGATGAATCATGAATGGGGGGGGGGGCTTTCAAAGTCCATAAACCTGGAGAATGTTATTAAAAGACAGAGACTTTCAAAGTCAATGATACACCATGTGTTCTGAGTAGACAGCTAGAGCAGTCGGCACTACCACGTAGCCCTGAAAATGTTGAAGTCCCTTCCATCTGTAGTGCTGTCTACTGAGAAAGCTTAATGCCATGATAACTGTAGAGCAATAACTGAAGGAACTGTGTTATCACAGAGCAGATATGGAAGGGTAAATTTGGAACTAGGAAGCTACAACAGGAAAACACACTGGTAGTCTAACAACTTCATTTCTCTGGTCCTTAGTTAAGTGTAATATCCTCTAGCCTAAATTTCACTGTCAGGATAATTCCCGGTACTCTATTTGAGACATAATTGACAATAAATGGGTCTTTGTAGCATTGCAAGCTAGATCAACTGATAAAGATGGGTCTTTAGAAATGGAAAAGGACTGGTGGATTATTCCAACCTTTCAGAATCTCAGTCTCTTCACTCAGACAATACATTTTTAAGTCCTACCTCACAAGTTTGCTATGAGAAGGCAGAATTGATAAAAAAAAAAATCACAAAATCTGTAGGCATATTACATACAAAATATACCATGGCATTTCCATTTCTACATGATAGATAGACAGACAGCCACTAAAGAATCATCCTTTCATTTCTTTTGCTGGTCTCAGAAAGGATTGAAAGCAAGTTAGACATATGGGTTTCAAAGCACATGGCCACTTCAACCCTTGTTGGTGTTAGTAACTGCCCTGTAATTTAGCAAATAGTAAATACTTTTCTATTATATTTGTAATTTCTTCTTTCAATTCTACTCTTCCCAAAATAAATATTAATACTAATTAGATGTCAGATGAAACTTAGTAGAATACAGTATTTCTGGTCTATCTAAATTATTCACCATGCTTAAAAGCCCATATTACCTTCACTCATGATATCAAGCAGTAGGAATGCATCCACCCATTATTTTGCCTTTTCTTTTAATTTTCCTTTTTATGTGAGAAGTGGGCATAGAACCCAGGCTTCACATATTCAGGGAAAGCACTATACTACTGATCTATAACCTCAGCTTTCCCTTTCATAGTGGAAGTTTATATTTGACTTGACAATAAGTCTCTCAGAATGTATTCCCATTGCTTAGTGGCATATGACTCTATTAGTTGCAACAGTGAGATCAAGAGTTAGAGTAAGAAAGAGTGAGTGAGACATCAAGAGAAAGCACACAGGGGCAGGGATTTATTCTAAGGTGCTGGCTCATATGATTATAGAGGATAAGGTTGCCATGTTTATGATATGCTACGTGGAAACTGTAAGGAATACCAGTAGGGTAGTAGAAGGACCAATAGCCTGAGAGTGATTGCTGTGCCTTCCAATTTGGGTTTGAATGCCTAAGAAGCAGTAATAGTCAGAGTCAACTCTCCAGGCCCCAAGTCATGTGGCCTAGTAGTAGTCACATTCAACCTTTTGATAGCCTGTTTTTTTACTCAGGTTCTCCATAGATTAGATGAGACCCACCCACAAGTGTAAGGGAATCCAAGCAATTCAAATGCCAATTTCTTTTGGAAACATCCACAGAAATAAATTCCAAAATACAGTATCAGTTATCTGGGATATCTGAGCATCTTCTGGCTTCATATAATTGACCACTATGTCATTGCAGAATGATGAGTTGTATAGTCCAAACAGCTACTTCATTTCTATTATATTTGACATTATATATTTAATACAAAAATATACCTTTGTGAAACCTATTTGTTCCTTCCGAAAAGTTTCCAGGGGTTTGATCAGCAAGTCACTAGCATTTTGTACCTAAAGTGGAAAAAAATATTTAGGTTAAAAAGGCTCCTAGAATTCAATGAAAATGAAGGTACAACATACTCAAATTTATGGGATACTATGAAAGTGGTGCTAAGAGGAGAAAGTTCATAGCACTAAGTGTCTTCATAAAGAATGTAGAGAGATCTCATATTAACAACACACATAAAAGCTCTAGAACAAAAAAGAAGCAAACATACCCAAGAGGAGTAGACAGCAGGAAATAATCAAACTCAGGGTTGAAATCAATAAAAGAAAAACACATAGAACAATGCAAAGAATCAATGAAACCAAGAGCTGGTTTTTAGAGAAAATCAACAAGATATAAAAACATTTATCAAAACTAAGAGACACAGAAAGCATATCCAAGTTAACAAAATCAAAACTGCTAAGGGGGACATAAAAACAGACACCGAGGAAAGCCCAAGAATCATTAGATCTTACTGTAAAAGCCTGTACTCCACAAAATTGATAATCTAAAAGAAATTGATTATTTTATTGATAGATACCACTTATCAAAGTTAAATTAAGATCAGATAAACAATTTAAATAGACATATAACTCCTAAGGAAATAGAAGCAATCATAAAAAGTCTCCCAACCAAAAAAATCCCAGGGCCAGAGAGTTTTAACCACACTTCTACCAGACTTCCAAAAAAAAGCTAATACCAATACCCAAATCATTCTACAAAATAGAAACAGAGGGAACATTGCCAAATTCATGAAGACACAGTCACCCTGATACACAAACCACACAAAGACCCAACAAAAAAGAGAATTTCAGACCAAATTTCCTCATACACATTGATGTAGAAGTAGTTGATAAAATACTTGCAAACTGAATCCAAGAACACATCAAAAGGATTATCCACCAGGATCAAGTAGGCTTCATCCCAGAGAGGCAGGGATGGTTCAGCATATGAAAATCTTTCAGTGTAATCCACCATATAAGCAAACTGGGAAAAAAAAAACCCACATGATCATCTCATTGTAAAAGCCTTTGACAAAATCCACCCCTTCAGGGAAAGATCATAGAAACAAGGAACACACCTAAACATAAAAAAAGCAACAGCTAACATCAAATTCATTCAAGGGAAATGCAAACCAGTTTCACTAAAATCCAGAATAAGACAAAGCTGCCTCTCTCACCATATCCAGTCAATAAAGTCTTGAAGATCTAGCTAAAGCAGTAAGATAATAAAAGGAGATCAAGATACAAATCAAAAATGAATAAGTCAAAGCAACATTATTTGCAGATGATATGAAGGCATATATAAGTGACACCAAAAATTCTACCAGGAAATTCCTACAGCTGATATACACCTTCAGTGAAGGACACAAGGTTTACTATTTTTTAAAAAAAGTAGCCCTCCTATATGCAAATGACAATCCCTATTTCTCCCTAGAATAGGGATTAAAATATACACGGAAGGAGGTGCAGAGACAAAGTTTGGAGCTAAAATGAAAGGATGGACCATCCAGAGAATGCCCCACCAGGGTGGTCCATCACATAATCAGCCACCAAATGCAGACACTACTGCATACACCAACAGGATATTGCTGAAAGGACCCTGATATAGCTGTCTCCTGTGAGGCTTTGACAGTCCCTGACAAATACAGGAGTGGATGTTCACAATCATCTATAGGGAAAAACACAGGGTCCCCACTGTAGGAGCTAGAGAGAGTACCCAAGAGCTGTAGGGGTCTGCAACCCTATAGATGGAAAAACAATATGAACTAATCAGAACCCCCAGAGCTCATGTCTCTAGCTGCATATGTATTAGAAGATGCCCTAGTTGGCCATTATTGGAGAAGAAATGCCCTTGGTCTAACAATGTTTATATGCCCCAGTACAGGGGAATGCCTGGGCCAAGTAGTGGGAGTGGGTGGGTAGGGGAGCAGGGCAGGGGCAGGGTATAGAGGACTTATGGGATAACACTTGAAATGTAAATGAAGAAATTATCTAATAATAAATAAATAAATAAAAATTTAAAAAAGAAAAAAATTTTTAAAGGAGCCCTCCTATATGCAAATGACAAATGGGCTGAAAAAATAAGCAAAACAATACACATCACAATAGCCACAAATAATATAAAATTAACTCCGGGGTGACTGTAAACAAGCAAGTGAAATATCTGCGTGACAAAAAAATGAAATACTTCAAGCCTTTGAAGCTAGAGATAGAACCCCAGGAGCTGAAGGTGTCTGCAACCCTAGAAGAGGAACAACAATATGAACTAACCAGAACCCCCAGAACTCGTGTCTCTAGCTGCATATGTAGCAGAAGATGGCCTAGTCGGCCATCATTGGGAGGAGAGACCCCTTGGTATTGCAATCTTTATATGCCCCAATACATGGGAACGCCAGGGCCAAGAAGTGGGAGTGGGTGGGCAGGGGAGCAAGGCGGGGGGAGGGGGGAGGGGGAGAACTTTCGGGATAACATTTGAAATGTAAATTAAGAAAATATCTAATAAAAAAAATTGAAAAAAAAAAGAAACTGAAGAAAATACCAGAAAGTAGAAAGATCTCCTATGCTCAAGGGTTAGTAGGCTTAACATAGTAAAAATGGCCATCTTAAAAAATCTACAGATTCAATGCAATCTCTATCAAAATTCCAACACAATTCTTTACAGACCTTGAAAGAACAATACTCAATAACTTCATATAGAAAAACAAAAGACCCAGGATAGCCAAAACACTCCTGTACAAGAAAAGTGCTTCTGGAGTTTCACCACCCCTGATCTCAAGCCGTACTACAGAGCAATAGTAACAAAAACCATATGGCATTTGCATAAAAACAGACAGGGTGATCAATGTAATCGAATCGAAGACCCAGATGTAAATCCACACATTTGTGGACACATGATTTTTTTTATATAATCAAGCCAAAATTATACAATGAAAAAAAAAAAAGCATCTTCAACAAATGGTATTCAACTAACTGGATGGATGTAGGCATGTAGAAGAATGAAGAAGAGAGAGCTCAACCCTGATACTACATGGCAGGGATAGGAACCCGAGGCTGGATAGCCCAGAGACCTAGAATAGAGCAAAAACATGACTGGCAAAAATAAAATAAAATTAATTTTAATAGTCATTAAGATGATTCTTAATGATATTCTGCTATTCTGGTAAACAGACACCTAGCATAATCTGCATCAGGAGGGAGTCATCCAGCAACTGATGAAAACAGATGCAGAGATTCACAGCCAAACATTAGGGAATCCTGTAGGAGAGGGGGAGGAGGAATGTAGGAGCCCTCTAGAGGGGACGAAGATAGTGCAGGAAACTCCTAATAGTGGGGGTGTGATATTCATGTTCATTCCTGTTCGTTCTCTCTCTCTTCTCTCTCTCTCTCTCTCTCTCTCTCTCTCTCTCTCTCTCTCTCTCTCTCTCTCTCTCTCTCTCTCACACACTCTCTCCTCTCTCTCTCCTTTGCCTGCTTTTGGGACCCCTTTCCTCCTACTAGCTTGCCTTAATACAAGGGGAGGGTCCTAGTCTTACTGCAACTTGATATGCCATGTTTGGTTGATATCCCTGGGAGTCCTGCTCTTTTCTGAAGGAAAACAGAAGTAGGAGTGGATGGGAAAAGGACAGGGAAGAGAAACTGAAGATGGACAGGATGATTATAATATATAAGAGAAAAATACATTTTGTTATTTTTTATCTTTGGGGATTTTTCTTAAAACTATTATCTATATCATCCTGAAAACACTTTCTGAACAGACTACTGCTAGAAAAGGCACTAAGATAGACAATTAATAAATAGGACCTTATGTAAATTCTGTAATGCAGAAGACACCATCATCCATAAAAAATGTCAGCCAAACAGAATGGGAAAAGACTTTCACCAACTTCACATCCCATGGAGGACTAATATCCAAATATACAAAGAACTCAAAAACTTAAATATCAAGAAAACAATGCAAATAAAAGTGGGATACAGATTTAAAATGAGGAAACTCAAATGGCTAAGAAACACTTAAATTGTTTGACATCCTTAGTAATCAAGAATATGCAAATCAAAACAATATTGAGATTTTTATCTTACACATACCTGTCAGAATGTCTAAGATGAATAAAACAAATGACTGCTCACACTGGTAAGGATGTGGAGTAAGAGAAAGTCATCCATTGCTGGAGAGAATACAAGCTTGTACTGTCACTATAGAAATCAGTATGGCAGTTCCTTGGGAAGATGGGAATTAATCTATCTCATGATTTCATTAACAGCTAATTAATACTCCATTTTGTAAATGCACCACATTTTCTTTATCCATTCTTCTGTTGAGGGACATCTAGGTTGTTTCCAATTTCTATCTGTTATGAATATAGCAGCAATGAACAGGGTTCATTGAGGATAAAGTATCGTTTGGTTATATGCCAAAGAGTGGTGTAGCTGGATCTTGAGGTAATTTGATTCCTATCTTCCTGAGAAACTACCACACCAATATCCATAGTGGGTGTACAAGTTTGCACACCCACCAGCAATGGAGAAGTATTTCCCCTGCTCCATATCCTCATCAGCATGAGCTATCATTTTTGTTATTGATCTTAGTCATTTTGATATGTAGAAGACGAGATCTCAAAGTTGTTTTAATTTGCATTTCCCTGCTGGCTAGGGATATTGAACATTTCCTTAAGTGTTTCTCAGCTATTTGAGTGTCCTTTATTGAGAATTCTGTTTATGTTATCTTGATGTCCAGTTTTTGAGTTCTTTATATATTTTGAGTACTAGCCCTCTACTGTATGCATAGGTGGCAAGAATCTTTTCCCACTCTGTAGATTGCTGCTTTGTCTGAATGATGGTGTCCTTTGCTTTTCAGTTTCATGAAGTCCTGTTGTGGATGGGCCTAGAGCTATTTGTATGCTGATGCTAATTCTGCTCTCCTGGGAGGGGCTGTGGACAAGGAGTGAGTCATACTCAGGTGACTTCATGTGAGACAATCCTTGGGTGAGTAGGTAGGAGCCAATCATTGGGTGAGTAGGTAGGATTTCCAGGTTGGAGAGGGGAAGAGAGGAAGCAAGAGAGTGTTAGGTCCTTTTGGACAAGGATAGCATGAGGACAAGATGTAGTTACTAGTGTCTCCCAGTTTCAATGGCAGATCCATCAGGATTTGCCACCAGAGGAATCAGACTTAATAGGGCTTACAAGATTAGGTTTTAGTTGTTGCGCCCAGAGATTGGGTTACCATTGTTTCTGAGCTAAGTTTGTGTGGTGTTTATCTTCTCGCAGCGATTCAACTGGGTTTCAGAGAGAAAGGTAGGGCAGCCAAGCATGGGTTTGCCTATGTGCACCACAAAGGCCATGGGGGCTTTGAAGCATGGGGCTGGTGTGGGAACCTTTGGGGCTGGGTGGAGACGTTTTGGAAGCTCCTCTGTCCCTGCATCTGACTGGCACAAGCACGGGAACGTGCAGGTTTGTTTTTAATATTTCCTGCAACACTGTCCTACTTATTAATGTTTGTGCCTGTGCTATAAGTATTTGGTGTAAAATATCTTTTCCTGTTTCAATAAGATCAAGATTATGCCCTAACTTCTCTTCTATCAGATTTAGGATACCTGGCCTTACACTGAGATTTTTAGATCCATTTGGAGTTGGGTTTTATGCAGGGTGACAAATGTTGATCTATTCAGATTCTTCTACATGCAGCTGTCCACTTTGACCAGCAACATTTTCTGAAGATGCTGCTGGTTGATTTTTTTTTCTGGTTTATATATCTGGTTTCTTTGTAAAATATTAGATGTCAATGGGTGTTTAGAATTATGTCTCAGTATTCAAATAGATTTCATTTAACAACATGTCTGTTTTTTTGCCGGAACCACACTATTTTTATGACTATAGCTCTGTAGCACAATTTGAGGTCAGGGATCATAATACCTCTAGCACTTCTTTTACTATTCATGAGTGTTTTAGTTATCTTGGTTATTTGTGCCTCCATATGAAGCTGAAAATTATCCTTTCAATTTCTGTGAAGAACTGTGTCAGAAATTTGATGGGGATTTCATTGGATATGTAGATTGCTTTTGGCAGAATGGCAACTTTTACTATACTAATCATATTAAGCCATGAGCATGGGATATCTTTCCATCTTCAGATATTTTCTTCAGTTCATTACTTCAATGTCTTAAGGTTTGTATTACCCAAATCTTTTACTTGCTTAGAGTTTCCCCAAGATATTTTCTGAGCCTAAAGGGTATTGTTTCCTTGATTTCTTTCTCAGTCTGTTTCTCCTTTGAATATAGAAAGGCTACTCAATTTTTGCATGTTTATGGGTATCCAATATATACAAAGAACTCAAGAAGGTGGACACTAGAAAATGAAAATACCCCATTAAAAAATGGGGCACTGAGCTAAACAAAGAATTCTCAACTGAGGAATAACAAATGGCTGAGAAGCACCTGAAAAAAATGTTCAACATCCTTAATCATCAGGGAAATGCAAATCAAAACAACCCTGAGATTACACCTCACACCAGTCAGTATGGCTAAGATCAAAAATTCAGGTGACAGCAGATGCTGGCGTGGATGTGGAGAAAGAGGAACACTACTCCATTGTTGGTGGGACTGCAAGCTTGTACAGCCACTCTGGAAATCAGTCTGGCAGTTCCTCAGAAAATTGGACATAGGACAGAGGATCCTCTCCTGGGCATATATCCAGAAGATGTTCCAACTGGTAATAAGGACACATGCTCCACTATGTTCAGAGCAGCCTTATTTATAATAGCCAGAAACTGGAAAGAACCCAGGTGTCCCTCAACAGAGGAATGGATACAGAAATTATGGTACATTATTTACACAATGGAGTACTACTCAGCTATTAAAAAAATGAATTCATGAAATTCCTAGGCAAATGGATGGATCTGGAGGGCATCATCCTGAGTGAAGTAACCCAATCACAAAAGAACTCACATAACATGTACTCACTGATAAGTGGATATTAGGCCAGAAACCTAGATTACCCAAGATAAAATTTGCTAAACACATGAAACTCAAGAAGAATGAAGATCAATGTGTGGACACTTCGCCCCTTCTTAGAATTAGGAACAAAGCACACATTGAAGGAGTTACAGAGATCAAGTGTGGAGCTGAGACAAAAGGATGGACCAACCAGTGACTGCTGCAGCCGGGGATCCATCCCATAATCAGCCACCTAATGCAGACACTATTGTATATGCCAGCAAGATATTGCTGAAAGGGCCCTGATATAGCTGTCTCATGTGAGGCTATACCAGTGCCTGGCAAACACAGAAGTGGATGTTCACAGTCAGCTATTAGATGGAACACAGGGTTCCGAAGGGAGTAGCTAGAGAAAATACCCAGGGAGCTGAAGGGGTCTCCAACCCTATAGGTGGAAGAACAATATGAACTAACTAGTACCCCCAGAGCTCATGTCTCTAGCTGCATATATAGCAGAAGATGGCCTAGTTGGCCATCATTGGGGAAGAGAGGCCCCTTGGTCATGCAAACTTTATATGCGCCAGTACAGGGGAACGGGAATGCCAGGGCCAAGATGTGGAAGTGGGTGGGTAGGGGAGCAGGGCAGAGGATGGGGGAGGGTTTAAGTGACTTTCGGGATAACATTTGAAATGTAAATGAAGAAAATATCTAATAAAAATTGAAAAAAAAAAGGCTACTGTTTTTTATGAGTTAATCTTGCATCCTGGTAATTTGCTGAGAGAATTTATCAGCTGTAGGATTTTCCTGGTGGCATTTTTAGGAACATTTACATATACCATATGTAATATGTAATCATATCACCTGCAATTGAAGATACTTTCAGGTCTTCCCTTCCCCATGAATCTTCTTTAGTTTTATTATTGCTCTAGCTAAGAGATCAAGTACTACACTGAATAGGTTGAGGGAGTGGAAAACCTTGTTTGGATCCAAGTTTTAATGGAAATGCTTAAGGTTTCTCTCCATTTAAGTGTATTTTGGCTGTAGGCTTGCTGAAAATTGCTTTTATTACATTGAGGTATGCCTCTTCTGTCTCTAGTGTCGCCAGAACTTTTACTATGAAAGGGTGTTGGAAATTGCCAAAGGCCTCTTCTGCATCTAATTAGATGATCATATAGTTTTTGCCTTTCAGTCCATTTGTATAGTAGATTACATTATTGATTTATATAAATTGGACCACTCCTGCATTTGTGGGATAAAGCCTACTTAATCATGGTGGATGAACTTTTTAATGTGTTCTTGGATTTGGGTTGTGAGTATTTTATCAAGAATTTTTGCATCCGTGTCCATAAGGGAAACTGGTCTATAAATTTCTTAGTTTTTTATGTGGTTTATGTATTAGGTAAACTATGGCTTCATAAAAAGAATTGGGCACTCATACTTCTGTTTCTCTTTTCTGGAATATATTGAGGACTATTAGTGTTAATTCTTCTTTGAAGTTTTAATAGAATAACTCACTAAACACATCTACCTTTTGGGATTTGGGGAATGGGAGACTTTTTGGGGGGGGAGACTTTTAATTATTGCTTTCATTTAACTGAAGGTTATGGGTATATTTAAATTACTTATCTGATCTTGATTTAACTTTGGAGATGATCTGTATAAAGAAGTATATTAATTTCTTTGAGATTTTCCAGTTTGATGCAGTACAGATCCTTAAAGTATGTTGTTAGTGGGTTTTCCCGGTGTTTTTTGTTATGTACACCATCTCTAATTTTGTTATTTTGGACCCCTTCTCTCTGCCTTTTAGTTAATTTGGCTAAAGGTTTGTCATCCTTACTTATTTTTCTCAAAAAAGAAAAAAAAACAAAACCCTCTTTGTTTCATTCTTTGTACTGTCTTTGGTCATTTGTCTCTAATTTACTGATTTCAGCTCCTTGTTTATTTCTTAGGATTTACTTGTATTGGGTTGGTTTATTGGTTTCAGCGCTTTCAGGTGTACCATTACCTGGGATCTCTACAATTGGTTTTTAATGTAGGCACTTAGTGATATGAACTTGCCTCTTAGAACAGTTTTCATTGTATCACATGCTTTGGATATGTTTTCATTTTTGTTCAATATTAAAGATTTGCAGCATCTTCCTTTTTGTTGTGTGGTTTTGTTTTTTGATACAGGGCTTCTCTTCTCTATGTAACTGGACCCTGGCTGTCCTGGCCTCAAACTCAAGAGATCCACTGCCTCTGCCTTCTGAGTGCTGGGATAAAAGACATGTGCCACCATCATCTGGCTTCCTTAATTTCTATCTTAACATATTTCATTCAGTATCGAGTTCTTCAATTTCTATGAGTATGTAAGCTTTCTCTTCTTTTTAGTGTTGTTGATATCCAGCTTTATTCTGTGGGGGCCAGAGAGAAAGCATGGTGTTATTTCAATTTTGTTTTATCTGTTGAGACTAGCTTTATGTTTAAGTACGTGGCCAATTTTGAGAGTTCTATGAGCTTCTGAGAAGAAGGTATTTTCTTCAGTGTTTGGTTGAAATGTTCTGTAAATATGTTAGTTCCATTTGATTTATGACATTGTTTAATTCTAGCATTTCTCCACTTAGTTTTTGTCTAGATGACTTGTCTATCGGTGAGAGCAGGGTATTGAAGTCACCTACTATAACTGCCTAAGAGTCAATATATGCCAATATATGATTTCTAGCTATAGTAGTATTTCTTTTATGAACTTGGATGCCCTTATGTTTGTTGCATGTATTTAAACTTACAGTGTCCTCCTGGTGGATTTTTCCTCTGATGAATATGTCCTGTCCTTTCTCATTTTCTGATTAGTTTTGTTTTGAAACCTAGTTTTGTCAGATGTTAAAAATGGCTACTCTACCTTGGTTCTTGAGTCCACTTACTTGGAATATCTTTTTTCCATCCTTTTACCCTAAAGAAATGTCTATCCTTAATTTTAGGGTGTGTTTATTGGATGCAGAAGGGTGGATCCTGTTTTCAGATCCAAACTCTTGGTCTGAATCTTTTTATTGGGGAATTGAGACCATTGATGTTGAGAGTAATCAATGTGCAGTTTGTTATTTCCACTATTTTGTTTTTGTGGAGTTTGTCCCCCACATTTGATTTGCTAGTCTGAATTTATTTATTTATTCATTCATTCATATTCTCTCTCTCTCTCTCTCTCTCTCTCTCTCTCTCTCTCTCTCTCTCTCTCTGGGGGGTTGTTGTTTTCTTGTTGTTATTAAACTTTTTAGGATGAAGTTCTCGTAGTATCTTCTGATCAAATGGATTTGTAGATAAGTACTGATTAAATTTGGTTTTATCATGGAATGCCTTGTTTTCTCCATCTATTGTGATTGAAAGTTTGGCTGGGTGTAGTATTTCATCTTTGGTCTCTTAGCATTTGTAAAACATCTATCCAGGTGTTTCTGACTTTGCAATAACTGTAATTCTAGATGCTGATATCTGTTCTTGTCTTTTATTAGGTGGGTATTTTGTGCTTGGTTTCTATTGCCCTCTTTAGTTCTTAGAAGAGTGTGGTAGAAATATATTGACTTGTAAGAAATTCTTCTGGAATCGGATTGGAGTGGCCACGGGGTTACCAGGGAGAAAGTGTTTCTAGGTATTGGGAACTAACACTAAGTAATGGGATGGGACAGAGGGTGCTGAGAGGGCCCATGGGAGTTAGGAAACCTGAGTACACCACCAGAAGTTTCTTAGACCCCTAGAAATGGGAGCAGAAAGGATAATGAATCCACACAGCATGCAGTATGCTTCAGAGCTGGGTATAAGACTGGCAGACTGGAATTGGAGTGGGGGGAAATCTGGCAAATTTTCAGGCAGTGCCTCCTGGAATTAGTGGCTAAGACAAAGGGATGAGGTAATGGAAAAGGGCTGTAGGAGAGGATGCACATGATCCCCTGGGATTGGGGGCAGAGGGGAGGCAGAGACTGGTGAGGTATTATTGGGGAACAGAAAGGAGAGTGAAGGTGGTCTACCGGATTACCTGGACAGCATGGCCAGTCAGTTTCCAGGGTAAGCCCTTTTATTTTTATTTTATTACCTTAGAGATCTTTTGCTTATATATGAATGGTTTCGGATTATTTATTGGTTTTCTGTGTGCATCTATATGCTTCTTATCCTTTTTCTTTGGCTCTTTTTTCTGTTTGTTTGCCCTATTCTGATTTGTTTGCTTTTATTTTTATTTTATCTTATTTTATTATCATTACTTAGCATCTTCCTATGTCTCATTTAATATAGGCATAGATTTATTTAAGTGAACTTTAGGCTTATTGTCTCCTTGAAACAGATACGAAGTTACATTTTAGCTTCCTCTGAATAAGAAGCCACACTGAGGGCTGGAAATATATACACTGACTGCTCTTCCATGTCCTGCGCTCAGTTCCCAGTAATCTGTAATGGAATCTGATGCCCTCTTCTGGTGTGTCTAAAGACAGCAATAGTGTGTGTGTGTGTGTGTGTGTGTGTGTGTGTGTGTGTGTGTGTGTGTGTTATCACACACATAGATATAATATAGGATATTTTCTTTAAAAGCCATACTGAATGTGGTAGCTCATGTACAACTTTCATTTAAAACTTCATTTGAGATTTCTTTGTTTAACCTAGTTTTTTGCTGTTGTTTTGTTTGTTTTGACTAGTAATTTGAGGCCATTAATATTTAAGGTTATTAGTGAAAGGTGTCCATCGATTGCTGTCCTTTTTTGAAAAAATCTTTTGGTGTCCTTAGTTCTATTTTATGTTTCTGAAATTATAAGCTTCATTTGTTTTATTGCTATAGCCCCTGGCACCGCTTTATCCCTTGTAGTTATTCTTTTGCTACTTTGTGGGTTCTTTTTCTTCCACCCTTCTCCACCCCTCTTCCACCCTTTCAATCCCCTAACACTAGGTAGGAGAGAAAAAAATGATACAGGGGAAAGGAGGCAAACATATCATTAAACTATTTCCTGCTGATTAGGGGCATCAAGTTCCTTGGGGCAAATTTGACCTTCACCATCAGGATACCTCATTTCTTGTTGTCGTTTCTTCTTTGCGTGTGACTACTTAACAAACGGCAACTAATCAACAACCCACCATGCCTCTTGGGGCCAGACTTAGCATTTATATACCCTCTGAGGAGTTCCCAGAATTCCAAATATCACATAATCCCAGAAACTATCTGCAGCTGACAAAACAATGCCTCTGCTAGTCACAATCTGAAGAGTACCATGCCCCACATGTAAGATTAAAACAAAAACATATTCCCATAATATTTTTGTGTTTTTTAAAGAAGTCAAAACTCTCGTGGGGGGGGGGATGTCAGGGGACGATGGGTTGAAATTCTGTAAATATTCATGTATGTATTACTATAACAAAATAATTTTTTAATTAAAAATTCCAAAAGAAATCCTTCTTCTCTTTGCTGCCTCTTATAAAAGCAGTCATCTTACCTATATGGTCTCCCAGAACCTGTGATTCTTAAGTCTCACCATGCCTCTACTGATCACTTCCTTCCAGATCTTATGTGGTCCTACCCAGACAAATATTTCCCCCAGTATGACACTTAATATCCCTATGTCTAACTGTATTTATCAGCCAATGTAAATAAACCATATATTCATCCTGCATGATTCCTCCCTCTTTGGAGGTTTTTCTACAAAGGTCCATAATTCATATCAAAACTCGCACTCATATTTCATCCAATGAAAACTACACAAGGAATTTTCTTGTGCACCACATTCTATACTTCACTGGATTGTGGGTTAGAAAGAATATTGGTTTTGTTTTCTCACTTGGAGAAAATTAAGAACTATTTAGTGAGGCATTTTTTTTCTTTATTTTTGTAGCAGTAGTAAAACATGATCTTACTCTTTACAACATGCCTAACACTGAAAGATGAGTCCTCAGACCCCCACCCTCACCCCCAAATGTGTCTGTTTTGAACCAATCAACCAGAGATAACACTAAGTGACTTCTAAGTTTAGGTCATAACTGTCCACCAGAGGCTGCCCAGTTCTCTTGAAAGACTGACTCTGGACACTGCTTATGCAAGACATGAGGTGGTATTGTTTAAAAAACAAACAAACAAACAAACAAACAAACAAACAAACAAAAACAGGTGAATAGCCCTGAGACTAAAAGTCAGAGAAGCTCAATGCAGACATTCTGGTCAATTTCTCCTACCAGCAGAACCCAGGCTTCTAAGCTTGCTAGGAATACCATTTCAAACTGCTAAAACAAGCCATGAGTTCAGCGAGTGTTACTACATGGCAAAGAAGAGATACTCAATTGTCCCTGCCTAAGAAATTGCCTATAATTAAGCAATTTTAATATAAGCCATTAGATTTTTGAATAGGTTTTCATAAAGCAACTAGCTCCAATTTCACAGAAATAACATGTAAAATGTGACCATGAAACACTGAGGAAGCGTTGACTTTGAACAGGAAGTAAACGTGCCACTGATAGCAATTATTTGTACAGATGCCCAGTTAGGCCTATATATTCAGATGGGCTCTGGAGGACACAGTTGACATTTTTTCATGTTCAGGGAGGACTGCCCTAAACAAGGAAGTGTATAAGGGATTTCTTTTTTTTTTTTTCTTTTTTTTCTTTTCTTTTTTTTATTAGATATTTTCTTTTTTTGTTTTTTTTTTTTTTAGATATTTTCTTAATTTACATTTCAAATGCTATCCCAAAAGTTCCCCTTACCCTCCCTCGGCCCTTCTCCTCTACCCACCCGCTCCCACTTCTTGGCCCTGGTGTTCCCCTGTACTGGGGCATATAAAGCTTGCAATACCAAGGGGCCTCTCTTCCCAATGATGGCCGACTAGGCCATCCTGTATTTGTATATGCTTCACTGAAAATGAATTGGCAGCAACACCTAGTCTCCGACCCCACAATGGATAACGTGAGCCTTATCAACCAGTGTTTTTTTTTTATTAGATATTTTCTTAATTTACATTTCAAATGCTATCCCAAAAGTTCCTTATACCCTCCCTCCCACTACTCCCCTACCCACCCACTCCCACTTCTTGGCCCTGTTGTTCCCCTATACTGGGGCATATAAAGTTTGCATGACCAAGGGGCCTCTCTTCCCAATGATGGCCAATTAGGCCATCTTCTGCTACACATGCAGCTAGAGTCACGAGCTCTGGGGGTTCTTGTTAGTTCATATTGTTGTTTCTCTTATAGGGTTGCAGACCCCTTCAGCTCCTTGGGTACTCTCTCTAGCTTCTCCATTGGGGGCCCTGTGTTCCATCCTATAGATGACTGTGAGTATCCACTTCTGTATTTGCCAGGCACTGGCATAGCCTCATACGAGACAGGTATATCAGGGTCCCTTAAGCAAATTCTTGCTGGCATATGCAATAGTGTCTGGGTTTGGTGACTAATTATGAGATGGATCCCCGGAAAGGATGGACTATCCAGAGACTACCCCAGTTTTTATAATACTATTTTCTGCTAGAAAAGAAAATTGCTGGGGCTATGGGAGCAGAACATGCTGAATCCTTGTTCCTTTTATTCTTTCACTGTTAAAACCTTACATTTTTTAGAAGCTCATTAACCACCCAAGGAATCCCTTTTAAGTAAGGTTTATCTTTATTTGCCCTTTCTGACCACTGCATTAAGTTTTGTGAGCTTGCTGCGAAAAAACAACAACAGAAACTCTTCATCTGGATAGAAACACAACCACAAGAAACCACAACCTCAAAATACATCCATTTGCCAAAGAATTTCATAAATTCATTGTTTTTAATAGCTGAGTAGTACTCCATTGTGTAAATGTACCACATTTTCTGTATCCATTCTTCTGTTCAGGGACATCTGGGTTCTTTCCAGCTTCTGGCTATTATAAATAAGGCTGCTATGAACATAGTGGAACATGTGTTCTTATTACCAGTTGGAACATCTTCTGGGTATATGCCCAGGAGAGGTATTGCTGGATCCTCTGGTAGTACTATGTCCAATTTTCTGAGGAACCACCAGACTGACTTCCAGACTGGTTGTACAAGCTTGCAATCCCACCAGCAATGAAGAAGTGTTCCTCTTTCTCCACATCCTCGCAAGCATCTGCTGTCACCTGAATTTTTGATCTTAGCTATTCTGACTGGTGGATATCATCCTTAGTGAGGTAACCCAATCACAAAATAAGTCACTAGATACGTACTCACTGATAAGCGGATATTAGCACAGAATCTTAGAATACCCATAATACAATTTGCAAAACACAAGAAAATCAAGAAGAAGGAATACCATCGTGTGGATACTTCATTCCTCCTTAGAATAGGGGAAAAAATACACATGAAAGGAGTTACAGAGACAAAGTTTGGAGCTAAGACAAAAGGATGGACTATCCAGAGACTACCCCCACCTAGGGATCCATCCCATAATCAGTCGCCAAACCCAGACACTATTGCATACGCCAGCAAGATTTTGCTGAAAGGACCCTGATATAGCTGTCTCATATGAGGCTATGCCAGTGCCTGGCAAATACAGAAGTGAATGCTCACAGTCATCTATAGGATGGAACACAGGATCCCCAATGGAGGAGCTAAAGTACCCAAGGAGCTGAAGGGGTCTGCAACCCTAAAAGAGGAACAACAATACAAACTAACCAGAACCCCCAGAGCTCGTGACTCTAGCTGCATATGTAGCAGAAGATGGCCTAGTCGGCCATCTTTAGGAAGAGAGGTCCCTTGGTATTGCAAACTTTATATGCCCTAATACAGGGGAATGCCAGGGCCAAGAAGTGGGAGTGGGTAGGCAGAGGAGCAGGGCAGGGGGAGGTTATAGGGAACTTTTGGGATAGCATTTGAAATGTAAATTAAGAAAATATCTAATTTAAAAAAAAAGAAATTAAGAAACCACAACCTAAACCTGGAGAATCAGGTTCCAACAGATTAACGACAAAATTAAAGCAGAATAATATCTAGCTGAACAGAAATGGTATCCACTCTTCTATCACGGGATTGCTCAGGAATCGTTGGTGGTAAACAAGCTACCAAAAATGGCTTCAAAACTACATTGTTTACAGTGGTGTGGGCCTCTTAATGTTATTTCTGTCATGCCTCAAACTTAGACTTTGTACTTTACCAGCTCTGTTCTGAGTAAGAAAAGCATACAGACAGGCTTCCTCATTATACAGGAAGTCTGCAACCCAGATGCTTACACACTACTTCTGAGGTACTACTAGAGCTACCCACAACTACTTTGAAGAATACCACAGCTGAGTTCTCCATCTTTTCCCTCTGCTCCTGCCACAATTTACATTCATTTGTGGAGATGACCAAGCAAGAAACATTGTCATGTTCTTGGGTCAGGAACTTGCTCATGGTTTGTTATCAGAAATTAGTTTCAGATTCCAATTTTAGAAAGGATGTAAAACTGTGAAACAAAAATGCTTAACAGAGAACAAAGAGGAAGAGTAAGGATAAACACATCTCAAAGGGGATGATTCCTGTTCCAGTAGTGTAAAGCTTTGCGTACTAGCTGAATTTGTTTCAACTTGACTGAAGCTAGAGACACCAGATAGAAAGGATCCTCAGTTGGGGCAAGTGTAGCCCAGTTGTAGCAAAGAACCCCAGCTGTTATGGAGATATCAGTAACATGGCATGACCACCTAGAACAGCAGCAGTAGTGAAGGGAAGCCAGCCACAGACTGGACGCTCTATGCACTGCAGGGGACAGAGCTGGAGACATTTTCCAAGCCCTTTGCAGGACTCCTGAAGATCATGAGTAGATCCCAGACATTGGACAGTTGGAGTTTGGTTTTGCTTTGATTTGTGACTGTACCCTGATTTTTCCCTCTTGAAGTAAAGTATTATTTTTTTTTTTTACTGGAGCCCACAAGTAAGGGAGTTTGAATTTTAAAAGACATTGGATTTTAAAGAAAACTAGTGTTCTTAAAGGGACTGAATAATTTTTTGAGTTAAGGGGTTTTTACTATTTACTTTGCATTCCAATCTCAGCTTCCCCTACCAGGTCTCCTCCCAGTCCCTCACTCTCCCTTCCCCTCCCCATGTGCACCTGCCCCCTTCTCCTCAGAAAAGAAGAGGCCTCCCATGGATATCAACCCACCTTGGCATATCAAGCTGTAGTAGGACTAGGTGCATCTTCTATTGAGGCTAGACAAGGCGGCCCAGATAGGGAAAAGGGATCCAAAGGCCGACTATTAATAGAGTCAAGAGATAGGGACTGAAATTTTAATGTGTTTGATTTTGTAAAGAATGTGTGATTTTTTAAAGTTATTTATGTTTTTAATGTGAGATCTTATGTTTGCTTTGACAAGAGGTCAGTTGGACTGACTGGTTTTGTATCAATTTGACACAAGACAGAGTCATCAGAAATAAAGGAGCCTCCCTTGATGGAGTGCCTTCTTAAGATCCAGCTGTAGGACATTTTCTCAATTAGTGATCAATGGGAGTGTGCCCAGCACACTGTGGGTGGTGTCTTCCCTAGGCTGGTGACCCTGGGTTCTCTATGAAAAGCAGGCTGAACAAACCAAGGGAAGAAACCCAGTAAGCAGCACCTATCTATGACCTCTGCATCAGGTCCTACTTCCAGGTTCCTGCCTTGCTTGAGTTCCTGTCCTGATTTCCTTTGGTGATAAGCAGCAATAGCAATATGGAAATGTAAGCCAAATAAACTCTTTCCTCTCCAACTTGCTTTTCAATCATGGTGCTATATCACAACAATAGAAACACTAAGACAAAAGAGATGAGGATGCTACAAGTGCTGAAGAGAAACACAAGCTGAGGGTTTTTTTTTTTTTTTTTTTTGGTACAGCTGAATGAAGTAGAGGTCAATGCCTCTGAGAACCACACAGGTAGTGAGCCAAGGATGTGCCATCATTAGAGAATACTCAAGTCTGCCTGAGCTAGTAAGCCATCTATGAGGCTTGAGTGAAAACACTTAAACTCAAAACATTCCCGTCATTTCTTATGAGCAACCAGAGATTACTAAAACAATACTTACATAATCAATGTTTTTCACACTTATAAAGCACTCCCATACTATTATGTCTTTAAGGGTGCTTCATAATAATCAGAGGAGTAGCAATCGTTCTCCTTACTTTATAAGAGAGTAAAGGAAGGACAAGAAAAACAAACTGATTAGTACAGAGGCAAGAAGTGAGTTAGTGGATGAGTCACATTCAAATACTAAGTACCCAGCCTTCAACCCTGTGTCTCCATTAGTCTAGAAAACAGTAGCATTATTCGGAAAAGCTACTACCACAGTGCTGGAAAGGGGCACGGCAATATGAATACAACTCCTTTAAATAGAAATAACTCTTTAACAAAATTTAGATGCCAATAAAAAGACATCCCATGAGGGATGGAAAAGAGAGACCCCTTTGCTATTCTGTACTGAGTTCCCACCTTACACACAAACCATTACCTTCAAATAATAATCATTCAAACCATCTATTTCCAGATTTAGGTACCAAGTCTGGGTTGGAGCCATGAATAATCTCTAAAGAAGTATAGTCACTGCTGATCTAGGGACCACACAAAACATTTTCTCTGTGGAGGTTTGGTTGGCTGGCTGGTTGGTTGATATTGTTTTGTTTGTTTTAAAACAGGAGCCCATTTACCACAGCCTAGCCTCAAATTCTCCATGTAGCCAAATATTGCCTTAAATTTCTGATGATCCTTCTTAAACATCTTTCCTGGGATCTGGGAATATAGGCTTTTTTGTATTACCACACTAAGGTCAGGATTATCTTTAAAGAGAATCTTAAAAAAAAAAAAAAGACAGGGTTTCTCTGTATAGCCTTGGCTGTCCTGGAACTCACTCTGTAAACCAGGCTGGCCTCGAACTCAGAAATCCGCCTGCCTCTGCCTCCCAAGTGCTGGGATTAAAAGTGTGTACCACCATGCCCAGCCAGGATTATCTTTAGACCCATTAAAATGATTAGAATTTGAAACAGAAAATTGTCTTAGGCACGAATCTAGAAATATATGTGAAAGACCTTTATAAATAAGTTATGAAATATTGATGAAATACATCAAGTAATATTAGTAAACAGAAAGATGACCCATCTATGCATACAGAAAGAGTCATCATTTTTAAGATGTTAGCAACTTACTTTGGGACTATCAGCAAACTGATTCTAAAGTTAGCCTATTTTTAAGTTACAGTAATGAGACAATGTGGAACTAGAGAAATAAAAGAATTTATCCACTAACCAGAAATAGAAGAAACAAAAAAAGTATTTGCACTGGGAAAGGATAATCTTTTAAGAAATGATGAGGGAGTAAAAAATTACAAGGCCTCAGTCCTAGACAAAGAATTATAGGTAGTTAATGAATACCAAGAACAGGAAAATAGTTTTCATCAGGAAAGAGCAAAGCATCTGGTATCAAAGAGGCAGCGATGAAAAGATACACACAAGTAACATATAAACTTGGCAGGTGTGTGTGTGTGTGTGTGTGTGTGTGTGTGTGTGTGTGTGTGTGTGTGTGTGTGTAAAAGCATTTAAAAGTCTATGAATTTGAAAGAAATAGAGGTTTGGAGGAATGACAGGGAAGTAGATATAATTATTAGCTCAAAATTTTTTTAAACTATTTTTTTGAAAAAAAAAATAAGGCTGAGCAAACCATGAAGGGCAAGACAGTAAGCAGAATTCTTTTATTCTACAGATCAGTTTCTGCCTCCAGTTGCTCACTTGGTTTAAGTTCCCACCTTAGTTATATATGTTAGACAAACAAACCCTTTCCTTGCTCCTACCCCAAATAAACTTGCTGAACAAGGTAAGATAAAAGGTAATTTAAAAGATACAAATGGTAAAACGTCATGCTATCATTATTTGCAGATGCTATGCTATTTATTACACATTAGATATATAAGAAGTTCTACCAGAAAACTTCTGAAAATAATGAACAAATTCATCAAGATGGCAGAATACAGAATCACCTTGGACAAGTCAATACCTTTTCTATGGACCATATATAAACATAAAGAGAAGGAGATAATAATGGAACATAATCCCAATCAGAAGAGCCTCAAAGAAAATAAACTATCTAAAAATAAACCTAACCAAGGAGGTCAAGTACTTGTACAATGAAAACTTCACACATCTGAAGAAAGAGAGAAAGATCTTCAACAAATGTGAAAGCTGAAAATAGGAAAACACACTATACTTATAGTTAGGTAGAATTAATATTATGAAAATGAAAATTTTACCAAAAGCCATTTACAGATTCAGTATAATCCCAACCAAAATCCCCATCTGATATGTCACAGAAATAGAAAATTCTCTGAAATTAATATAGAACCACAAAAGACCTTGGATAGCCAAAAAATCCTTAGCAAAAAAGAATAATGATAGAGAGATTGTTATTCCAGATCTCAAAACATACCATAGTAATAGAAGCATAAAAACAAACATGTAGACCAATAGAATAAAATTGAAGACCCAAACATGAGTACAAATAACTTCAGCAATTGAATATTTGACAAAGGTGACAAAATCATATATTGAAAAAAGAAAAAAGAAAAAGAAAACATCTTCAGCAAATGATACTGTGTAAACTGGAATTCCATTTGCAGAAGAAATTAGGCCCGTCTCTATTACCTTACCTAAAAACTACCTCTAAATGGTTCAGACACCCAAATGTGAAAGCCGAAATGCTGAAACTCCTAGAAGAAAACATAGGCAGTACCTATACCATATAGGTGGGAAAAAAAAAACTTTGCCACCTGTATATCTGGCTGAGAACTAATATCCAGAGTATATTAAGAAATAAAAAAATAAAATAAACACTGACTGGTATCTGTGAAGACAATTCTCAAAAGAAGAAAAAAATGCATCATCTCCAACAACTAGGGGCATACAAATCAAAACAGCTTTAATACTTCACCTTACCCCAGTCAGAATAGTAAAGATCAACAAAACAACCAACAACAAATGCTGGAGTGAGTGTGGAGAAAGGAGGACTCAATTACCACATGGTAAAACTTAAACAAAGATCTTGAATCCTTCAGAAATCATAGACCCAAATGTACCAACTTCATAAAGAGATATCAGAATAAGTAAAGTTGGGTGCTCTTACATTTCATGATGACTTTTTAGAAATGGTGTTTTAAAATGTTTATGAGCACTAATTGCTCTTCTAAAGGACTGGGGTTCAATTCCCAGCACACACACATGATGAGTTACAATCAATATGTTCAGTTCCAGGCAATCGCTCTTCTGGCCTCTGCAGGTATCTGACATGCATATGAGACACAAATATATATATATATATATATATATATATATATATATATATATATATATATATATATATATATATATATATATATATATATATATATACACATACATACAAGCAAAACAGCCACACAAAAAAATATACAAAAATTAAAAGAAAGAAATGAGTGATAGTTAATAAAATTTTAGTTCTGCTCTGAAAAAAATACTTATGGTTAATTTGCTTGTCTATTTGATTTGATCCAGTAAGATAACCCAGGAGTGTTGGTGACAGTACTTCCGAAAGGACTAACTATATCATCCCCCAGCGTAGTGATCCAGATACACAGAGGTCTGAGGGGAAAGTAGTGGTATATTTTGTCTATTCTCCTTTCACTGCTTGCTGATAAATACTTCTACCTTATGGTTGCTATGACTGCCACCCTTTGGTGATATTAAAACCCAGCTTCTTGGCCCTTTTTCTTTATTGGATACTTTCTTTGTTTACATTTCAAATTTTACCCCCTTTCCCAGTTTCCCTACCAAACCCCTATCCCATCCTCCCTCCCCCTGCTTCTATGAGGGTGCTCCCCCACCAAGCCACTCACTTCTGTCTTCCCACCCTGGAATTCCTCTACATTGGGGCATCAAGCCTTCACAGGACCAAGGGCCTCTCCTCCCATTGAAGTCTGACTATCCATTCTCTGCGACATATGCAGATAGAGCCATGAGTCCCACCATGTCTTTGGTTGGTGGTTTAGTCCCTGGGAGCTCTGGGGGTACTGGTTAGTTCATATTGTTCTTCCTACTATGGGGCTGCAAACCCCTTCAGCTCCTTCAGTCCTTTCTCAACTCCTCCATTGTGGACCTGATGCTCAGTCCAATGGTCAGCTGCGAGCATCCACCTCTGTATTTGTCAGGTTCTGGCAGAGCACAAGCTAAAGATCAGAGACACTTCAGAAGTCCTTCAGTGCTATATTGGGATTTATGAGACATCTGGCCATACTGATTGAATAGCTACTAGGTTCCCAGCATCTCCAATGAATATTGTTGAACTAGGCATCCATATAGTAGGTAAGTTAATCTAAAACATTCCTTTTCAATATATACCCATCCAAATGATTCTGTTGCTTTACAGAACCCTTACAAATACAGTGACCTACCATCATCATCCTTTCATTTTCTACTTCATTGAGCAATTCAGCAAATTCCTTGAATGATTCCGCTGATAAGAGAAGAAAAGATAAAGCAAATTAGTAATGGTACTATTGTGCCATGAAATGTTCGTGAACCACAAAGAGACCTCTAAAGAGCTGAATCTGATACAATAGCATTAGGGTCTCTTTATTCAAACTTGAGCTTGAGTCACATTGCCATCTCTAAAGCAGAAGAATGGGAGGGGCCCTGAGCCCAGGTTTAGGTAAGCATTTATAGAAACAAGAAAGGGGTATCTAGCCTGGTACACATCTGATTTGGGGGGGTGGTGTAATTATGGACTTTAATATAATTGGCTGGTGCTGGGAGCCAAATCCTAAACTTAACTTCTGCTTTTTACATGATTGGTGGTTGTTAGGAAATGAAGGGTTAGGGGCAGGCTTGCAACCTGGAAGTGCAGTTTTGTTGGGGAAATAACCTGGAAACTGGTGCTAGATGCAGGTCTTGTTGGGGGTAAGTTGGGAACTGGTGCTAGGGACCAACCTATTAGTTAACTGGAGTTCAACCTTAGGTCAGGTTCTCTAAGATGGAGTCTAAATCCAAAAGATTTGGTCTCAGTACATATTGATGCATAGGCAAAGATCCCTGTAAGGCGACATAGGTGCCAGTGCCTTAATTTCAGATAGTGACATCAGATCTACAGTATCCAGGAGCACAGGTTCAGTACCTATTATATATTATATATTATATATTGCTCTTCTTTGTCTTTCCTTTTTTGCTAATCCCCAGATAGTGAATTATTTCACAGATAATATTGAATTTAATCCTCATAGTCATACATAAAACTATCAGGGGCTTCCCTCATATGAACAAACAAAACTGTGTTAGGATCAAAAGTTCAAGGTGACCCTTGGCTACACAGTGAGAACAAAGCCAACCTGGGCTACAGGGTATCCGTATGTCTCAGAAAACAAGTTATAAAAGTTCCTTCCTGGCGCACACCTTTAATCCCAGCACTCGGGAGGCAGAGACAGGCGGATTTCTGAGTTCGAGGCCAGTCTGGTCTACAAAGTGAGTTCCAGGACAGCCAGGGCTATACAGAGAAACCCTGTCTCAAAAAACAAAACAAACAAACAAACAAAAAAGTTCCTTATGTATTAACCCTAAACCTAGTGCCTTGCATTATGTTTTTTTAAGTATATCTACGGATGTAGATTTTACACTATCATAGATAAGCAAGGAAAATATAGATTATAAAAAACGTTAAGACAGGGAATTAGATGAAAAGAATTTTAGTTTAGTGACTTTGTGTAAATGACTTGACCTAAGCTTCAGCTGCCTTACTTATTAAGAGTCATGATCATCTACTTAAGTGCCTAGCTCTCTATAACAACAACCAAATTATGTTGCAAATGTGGAGTATGCATATAAAGTAGCTAATACTAACATTTCTCCCCTTCTGCCACTTACTGGCAAGGTGACAGCAATTCACTTCTCCACCCTGGGTTTCATTTTTTTTCATGCACACAAGATAAACAGATTTCATTGTGTCTTCAAATTCCTCAACTTCCCACCACAAGCATCAAGAACATTCTCAAATGGAATCTCAATTGCAGAAAACATGGAAGCCTGGGCAAACAAATGTGTCCATATATTTCTTTGACTGGTTTTTTAGTTGGATTTGCGATGTGTAGCTGAGACTGGCCTCTTTAAGGCACCTGAATGCTAGAATTACAAGCCTGCAATAAAATAACCAGACCCCAAATTAGTGTTTTATAAGTAAAAACTCTTCTGGTAGATTCCTTCCGTAATCTATTAATTATATTGGAATGTCATATTCAATTTTCACAAATTTGTACATTTCAAAACTTGCTATTATTGGTTGCCAATCAACTGGGGTCAGGAAACAATTTTTTATTGTCTGCATTTATTGAAGCCTATTTTTTGATTTAACAAAGGATCACTTGAATATTCCACACATACTCAAAAAGAGATTTCCTCTACGCTTCTTAGATAAAGGACAGAAGAGGGCATGAATCCCCTGGATTATAACAGGAGTTGCAGTCCATTGTAAGACACCATGTGGCCAACAGTAATGGAACCTGGGACTTCTGGAAGAACAGTAAGTGCTCTTAATCACTGAGCTATCTGCTAAGCCCTAAGTTCAATTTTCTTTACTGTGCACATCAAACAAACAATAAATGTGGTGGTTTGACTAGGAATAACCACCATAGACTCTTGTGTGTAAATAGCTAGCCCATAGGTAATGTCCCTATTAAGATCTATGGCCATTCTAAGTTTCTGGGCTAATATCCATTTATCAGTGAGTGCATATCCAATGACTTCTTTTGTGATTGGGTTACCTCACTAAGAATTATGTCCTCCAGATTCATCCATTTGCCCAAGAATTTCATAAATTCATTTTTTAATAGCAGAATAGTATTCCATTGTGTAAATGTACCACATTTTCTGTATCCATTCCTCTGTTGAGGGACATCTGGGTTCTTTCCAGCTTCTGGCTATTATAA
>LR749485.1:4316229-4372068 GCA_902729485.2 Mus minutoides | reverse complement strand
TGAGCATGTGTCCTTTTTACCAGTTGAAACATCTTCTGGGTATATGCCCAGGAGAGGTATTGCTGGATCCTCTGGTAGTACTATGTCCAATTTTCTGAGATAACGCCAGACTGACTTCCAGAGTGGTTGTCCGACCCTGATATAGCTGACTCCCACAGAAGTGGATGATCACAGTCATCCATAAGAGGGAGCATGGGGCCCACATTGGAGAAGCTAGAGATAGAACCCCAGGAGCTGAAGGTGTCTGCAACCCTAGAAGAGGAACAACAATATGAACTAACCAGAACCCCCAGAACTCATGTCTCTAGCTCCATATATAGCAAAAGATGGCCTAGTCAGACATCATTGGGAGGAAAGGCCCCATGGTACTGCAATCTTTATATGCCCCAATACAGGGGAAATGCCAGGGCCAAGAAGTGGGAGTGGGTGGGCAGGGGAGCAGGGTAACAGGGAGGGGGAAGGGGGGAGGTGACTTTCAGGATAGCAATTGAAATGTAAATTAAGAAAAGATCTAATAAAAAAATTGAAAAAAAAAAAAAAGAGATGTATGGCCATGATGGAGTAGCTGTGGTCTTGTTGGAGGAAGCATGTCACTATGGAGGTGGGCTTTGAGGTCTCACATATACACTCAAGCTCCACCCAGTTTCAAATCCAGTCTTCTGGCTGCCTTTGAATCAAGATGTAGAACTCTGAGCTTCTTCTCCTGCACCATGTCTGAATGAACACTGCCATGCTTCCATGGATGAATGACAGACTAAACCTCTGAAACTGTAAGCTGTCAATTAAAGGTTGTCCTTTATAAGACATGCCTTGGTTATGCTGTCTCTTTAAAGCAATAGAGATTCTAACTAAGACAAGAATCCAAGGTTACTTTTTAACCCATAATTTAGTAACTGCCCTGGTCTTCAAATGGGTGCCTTTAATTATTTTCCTTTACCCCTTGGTTTTGTTGATCCATTCTACTCACTGTACAAATCGGATATTCAGCCACTGTGGTGAATTTAATTTATTGTACTTTTAAATTGCAGATATTTAGATTTTTCCTTCTAAAGAATATTTTCATTGTTTTTTTTAAAGATTTATTTATTTTTTAGCATACTGTTGCTCCCTTCATACACACCAGAAAAAGGCATCAGATCCATTACAGATGGTTGTGAGCCAATATGTGGTTGCTGGGAATTGAACTCAGGATCTCTGGAAGAACAGTCAGTGCTCTTAATGACTAAGCTACCTCTCCAGCCCAGTATTTTCAGTATTTATATTGATTTTCTTTATGAGAAATTGTTCTGCTGGTCCACCATTTGCACCTGTGAGCTGAAACTGTTCCACAGCGTGCTGTGCAAGGGTCCCCACTAGGAGAGAGCTCTTCTCCAAGAAGTGTTTTCACTCCCGAGCTGGGAGGTGAAATAGCCACTTTCTCACCAATATCTATCTGGACTGGGACTGGCTAGGAGCACATGGGGCAAAGGAACAATGGAGCAGCAGGGACAGGATCCTTCCAGTCCGCTATCTGTACCCAGAGCATGGGCTGGTCCAGAGTCCTCTGTATATAAGTTCTGCCAGGGGAGAGCTGGTCTCACAGGAGTGCTGACACAGGCTTACAGATCCACAGGAGGAACAAGCGCCAGTCACAGACAGCAAGACCATCTAACACCAGAGATAACCAGAAGGTGAAAGGCAAATGCAAAATTCTTACCAACAGAAACCAAGGCTACTTGGCATCATCAGAATCCAATTCTCCCATCATAGTAAGCCCACATACCCCAACACACCAGAAAAGCGAGATTTGGACTTAAAATTACATCTCATAATACTGATGGAGGATTTTAAGGACAACATTAATAACTCCCTTAAAGAAATACAGGAGAACACAGCTAAACAGGTAGAAGTCCATAAAGAGGAAACACAAAAATCCCTTAAAGAATTACAAGAAAATACAAACAGGTGAACGAATTGAACAACACTATCCAGGATCTAAAAATGGAAGTAGAAATAATAAAGAGATCACAAACGGAGATAGAAAATGTAGGAAAGAGATCAGGAGTTGTAGATGTAAGCATCAACAACAGAATACAAGAGATAGAAGAGAGAATCTCAAGTGCAGAAGATACCATAGAAAGTATTGACGCAACAGTCAAAGAAAATGCAAAAAGCACCTATCCCAAAACATCCAGGAAACCCAGGACACAATGAGAAGACCAAACCTAAGGATAATAGGTATAGGAGAGAAAGAAGATACCCAACTTAAAGGGCCAGTAAATATCTTCAACAAAATTATAGAAGTAAACATCCCTAACTTAAAGAAAGAGATGCCCATGAACATACAAGAAACCTACAGAACACCAAATAGATTGGACCAGAAAAGAAATTCCTCCTGTCACATAATAATTAAAATGTTGGGAACAAAATAAAAGGGGTGGGGGGCGGTGGCCCTGGGAAAAGTAGGGATGGAAAAGATACGCACTGCCCTGCCAGAGTTTCCCTATTCTCTGGTCAGTCAGGCTAAAACACCAAATGCACAAAACAAAGAAAGAATATTAAAAGCAGTAAGGAAAAAAGGTCAAGTAACATATAAAGGCAAACCTATTAGAATCACAACAGACTTCTCACCAGACTATGAAAGCCAGAAGATCCTGGACAGATGTCATACAGACAGCTAAGAGAACACAAATGCCAGCCCAGGATACAATACCCAGCAAAATTCTCAATTAACATAGATGGAAAATCCAAGATATTCCATGACAAAAAGAAATTTACACAATATTTCTCTACAAGTCCAGCCCTTCAAAGGATCATAAATGGAAAACTCCAACAGAAGGAGAGAAACTACATCCTAGAAAAAGCAAGAAAATAATCTTTTAATAAACCAAAAAGAAGATAGCCACAAAAAACATAATTCCACCTCTACCAACAAAAATAACAGGAAGCAACAATTACTTTTCCTCTTAATATCAATGGATTCAATTCCCCAATTAAAAAAAAAAAAACATAGACTAACAAAAACAGGACCCAACATTTTGCTGCATACAGGAATCCCACCTCAGTGACAAAAACAGACACT
Source organism: Mus minutoides (assembly GCA_902729485.2). Lineage (NCBI taxonomy): Eukaryota > Metazoa > Chordata > Mammalia > Rodentia > Muridae > Mus > Mus minutoides. The sequence goes on along the minus strand of LR749485.1, from coordinate 4,369,007 downwards.
ACACTTCAGAGTAAAAGGCTGGAAAACAATTCTCCAAGCAAATGGTCCCAAGAAACAAGCTGGAGTAGCCATGCTAATATTGAATAAAATAGACTTTCAAGCTAAAGTTATAAAAAAGATAAGGAAGGACACTTCATACTCATCAAAGGAAAAATCTACCATGAAGTACTCTCAATTCTAAATATCTATGTTCCTAATGCAAGGGCACCCACATTCATAAAAGAAACTTTACTAAAGCTCAAAGCACATATTGCACCTCACACAATAATAGTGAGAGACTTCAACACCCCACTGTCAGCAATCGATCATGGAAACAGAAACTAAAACTATGGGGCAATGGGCTATGCACAGACAGTCTGGTCTCCAGTCAAGCTGAGGTGTGGAGCCCCGGTACCCAGTGGTGGTAACTCCCATCTACATGGGACAGTAAACATTTTCTCATGTCTCCTGGACTCCTGGCTCCTGTCTAAGTTACTGCCCCCACAGCCCCTACAGGAGAAGCGTGGCTTTTAGTCACATAGACAATGTCCCAAGCTTCTGACATTCAGGCTAGACTCCTCCCAGTTACCTAGCAACACAAAGATAACAAGCCCACCATAAGAGGGGCTGCTTGGCCCCACCTCACTCTCTCCTCACTCTCTCTTACTTTCTCTTGCCTTGCTCTCTCACTCTAACCTCTTACTCTCTATCCTTTCCTTTCTTTCTTTCTCTCTCTTTCCCCCTTCCCTCCTCTTGGCCATGGCCAGTCTCCCTCTCTCTTTCCCCCTGCCTTTCTACAATAAAGCTCTAAAACCACAGATTTTCTCTGTTCATCAAGGCCTGCTTTGCTTGGACGATGGCATAGGCTTTCTCCTACTGAGCCATTTCTAGTCTCCAGATGGAAGGCCTTCCTGTGGTCCTGCCACAGACTGGACTAAGGACTCTCGCCTGCATGGGAACCTCTCTCCCTCTGCCCTCTCTCCCATAAATCCAGGGCTGAGGGTGTCACCCCAGGGCCCCTGGTATCAGAGGCTACCCTTTGTCCACCCCCTGCCGTGTGGGGGCAATGGCTTAGATGCCCACCTGGAGTCAAGTGGAAAGCATCCAACAGTCCTCCCATGTCTGCCTGCCCAGAGCACAGGAACTCTGGCTGGACATGGGCTTTCTCCCTCCCCCCCTCATCCTCCACACCCCAACAGCCCCACACTAAACAGAGACACTGTGAACCTAACAGAAGTTATAAACCAAGTGGATTTAACAGATATCTATAGAACATTTTATCCTAAAACAAAACAATATACCTTCTTCTCAGCACCTCATAGTACCTTCTCCAAAATTGATCATATAATCAGTCACAAAACAGGCCTCAACAGATATAAGACAATTGAAATAATCCCATGAATCCTATAATATCACTATGGAATAAGACTGTTCTTCAATAACAACCTTAAAAAAAATAGAAAGCCCACATACACGTGGAAGCTTAAGAACACTACTCAATAATATCTTGGTCAAGGAAGAAATAAAGAAATTATAGACTTTTTAGCATTTAATGAAAATGAAGCCACAACATACCCAAACTTATGCCAAATTAAAGCTGTAAGAGGAAAACTCATACCTCTGAGTGCCTCCAATTTAAAAAAAAAAAAAACTGGAGAGAGCATACACTAGCAGCTTGACAGCACATCTGAAAGCTCTAAAACAAAAAAGAAGCAAATTGGAGTAGCAAGAGGAGTAGATGGCAGAAAATAATCAAACTCAGGGCTGAAATCAACCAAGTAGCAAGAAAAAGAACTATACAAAGAATCAACCAAACCAGAAGTTGGTTCTTTGAGAAAATCAACTAGATAAACCCTTAGCCAGACTAACTAGAGGGCACAGAGACAATATCTTAATTAACAAAATCAGAAATGAAAAGGGAAACATAACAACAGAAACTGAGGAAATCCAAAAAAAAAATAATAATAATAATCAAATGCTGCTACCAAAGCCTATACTCAACAAAACTGGAAAATCTGGATGTAATGGACAATTTTTAGACAGATACCAGGTACCAAAATTAAATCAGGATCAGATAAACGATCTAAACAGTCACATATCCCTTTAAAAAAATAGAAACAGTCATTAATGGTCTTGCAAACAAAAAAAAGCCCAGGACCAGATGAGTTTAGAGCAGAGTTCTATCAGACCTTCAAAGAAGACCTAATACCAACACTCCTCAAACTATTCCACAAAACAGAAACAGAAGGTACTCTACCCAATTTATTCTATGAAGCCACAATTACTCTGATACCTAAATCACATAAAGACCCAACAAAGAAAGAGAACTTCAGACCAATTTCCCTTATGAATATCAGTGCAAAAATACTCAATAAAATCTTCACTAACCAAGTCTAAGAACACATCAAAACGATCATCCATCATGACCAAGTAGGCTTCATTCCAGGGATGCAGGGAAGGTTCAATATATGGAAATCCATCAACGTAATCCACTATATAAATAAACTCAAAGACAAAAACCACATAATCATCTTGTTAGATGCTGAGAAAGCATTTGACAAAATCCAACACCCCTTCATGATAAAAGTCTTGGAAAGATCAGGAATTCAAGGCCCATACCTAAACATAATAAAAGCAATATACAGCAAAACAGTAGCCAACATCAAACTAAATGAAGATAAACTTGAAGCAATCCCATTAAAATCAGGGACTAGACAAGGCTGCCCACTTTCTCCCTACCTATTCAATATAGTACTTGAAGTCCTAGCCAAAGCAATTCGACAACAAAAGGAGATCAATGGGATACAAATTGGAAAGGAAAAAGTCAAAATATCACTATTTGCAGATAATAGTATATATGTGACCCTAAGTCCACCAGAGATCTGTTAAACCTGATATACAACTTCAGCACAGTAACTGGATATAAAGTTAACTCAAATAAGTGAAGAAACATTTCACTAAAGTGGACACAGGTGTGAAAGGCTAAGGCAGATTTGTAAAGGAACATTTTGCTAAAGCAGACACAGGAGAGAGGCTGTTCTGCTAAGGCAAGCATGTGAAAAGACATATGATAAAGGATTCTTTGCTATCTAATACAAAAATACTGGTCTGCCTTACATTGCATAGTAGAGCTGCATTTTTTGGAACTCCATAGAGAGAAACAACCAAAAAAATGTGTTATGTGCTGCAGTTTCTCGCTGCTTCCAAGGCAGGGTGATTGGAGGCCCATGCTGAGACAGAGCCCTGCTGAGGCAAGGCACAGGGAGGTCACATGATGTTTGGAGGGTATAAATAGGACTCCTCAGACTGATGGAGACAGAGCTTGGCTTGCTTATAGAGCTAGCTGTGCAATACTTACATATCTCACATCTTTGCTGATCTTTGATTCCCTGAGAAAAGCACAGCAGAGAACTTCTCCTGGTGTTTCTTTTGGTCCCTCCCGCTGACTTGGGCCAAGGCTGAGTCCTGGCTGTCTCTGCTAGGTCATATCAGCCCTGTTGCTAACCCGACTCTACTGAACTGGATTGCTGGTATATCCATGAGATGTTTGTGAGTGGATCAAGCGCTGCTGCCTGCTAACCTGTGAACTGAACTGATTTCCAGACAACACAGACGGGAATTGCTCCAAAGGACCTTTCTAAACAGGTCCACACTCCCCTGTATCCTTTCTTTTCCACTACCTCTGGTGGGTGGTGGGCTACAAGGGAGGTTAAAGCGTTTAAAAAACATTATTCAAAATAAGGTTTGACAAAGCACACATTGAAAGAGTTACAGAGATCATGTGTGAAGCTGAGTCAAAAGGATGGACCAACCAGTGACTGTGGCTGCCGGGGATCTATCCCATAATCATCCACCAAACATAGACACTATTGCATATGCCAGCAAGATAGGGCTGAAAGGGCCCTGATATAGCTGTCTCGTGGGAGGCTATACCAGTGCCTGGCAAACACAGAAGTGGATGCTCACAGTCAGCTATTAGATGGAACACAGGACTCCCAAGGAAGGAGCTAGAGAAAGTACCCAAGGAGCTGAAGGGGGTCTTCAACCCTATAGGTGGAAGAATAACATGAACTAACCAGTACCCCCAGAGCTTGTATCTCTAGCTTCATATATAGCAGAAGATGGCCTAGTTGGCCATCATTGGAAAGAGAGGCCCCTTGGTCATGCAGACTTTATATGCCCCAGTACAGGGGAACGCCAGGGCCAAAATGTGGGAGTGGGTGGGTAGGGGAGCAGGGCGGGGAGGGGAAGGGTCTAGGGAACTTACTGGATAACACTTGAAATGTAAATGAAGAAAATATCTAATAAAAATTGGAAAAAAAATAAGGTTTGAAAAATTAAAGTTACAGAGGTGTTCCTGCATGGAGGCCTAGAAAGGTGATTGCATGAAGCTACAAGGGTCAATGAAGCCTGGATGCCAAGGAGAAATGCTTAACAGGGAATGGAAGCAGCCCAAGAGAAAGAAGTATGCTGCAGTCAACAAAGCTGAAAGTAGTTGCAGATCTGAAGAATACTCTGACACCAGACATGGAAGTGTAGTGTTTGGAGTTTGCCTAGCTAGTTTTTCAGTCTTGCTTTAGCCAGGTATTTTCTTACTGTGCTCCCTTTCCTCCATTTTGGAATATATATATATATATATATATATATATATATATATATATATATATATATATATATATATATATATATATATATATGTGTGTGTGTGTGTGTGTGTGTGTGTGTGTGTGTGTGTGTGTGTGTGTGTGTGTGTGTGTGTGTGTGTGTGTGTGTGTGTGTGTATTCTGTGCCATTGTATCTTGGAAGTATGTGATCTGATTTTTTTTTTTTTAATTCACAGAGGATTGGAACTTTGGATGTTTAAAGAGTGCTGATACTGTGCTAGACAGTGGGCACTTTTAACATAGGATTAAATGTATTTGTATTTTGTATTGTACAAGCCATGGAGGTCAAGGGAGTAGAATGTGTCAGTTTGAATAAAAACAGCCTCAGTATGACCATAATAAGGGGCACTATTAGGAGATGTGGCCTTGTTGCAGGAACTGAGCGTGGGCTTTGAGGTTTCCAAAGCTCAAGCCAGTCCCAGTGGTTCACTTTCTCTTACTGCTGCCCGCCAATCCAGATGTAGAACTCTGGGCTCCTTCTCCAACACCAAACAGCCTGCACACTGACAATATTCCCACCGTGACAATAATAGAATAGAAGTCTGAAAATGTAGGCAGGCCAACCCCAATTAAATGTTGTCCTTATTAAGAGTTGCCTTGGTCATGGTGCCTCTTCCCAGCAATAAAATCACTAACACAGCCTTTGTTGAACTGTTCTGTATGTGTCTGAGGGGTGTCCTTTCAGCACATACCCAGGCAATTTGCCATTCTGTTCCAGCCTTCACTTGCTTCTTGTTCAGAGACTCAAGTCATCGAAAAGTAACAGAACAGGGCTTTCTCAGCTCTTTTCTACCTAAAACCGGGCATGTACAAAGCTCTATACATGCACATGATCAAGAGTTCCAAGAATATGGTGCTTATTCTCCTTTCCCCTTCATGGTTACTGTCCAGCAATTTATTTGCTATTTTTTTTCTTTCTGCTGCCTGGAGTAACTGGAGTTCTAAACCGTTCCCATTGAGTATATCCTTTTTTATATTTTTTTTCTTGGTTTTCCAAGACAGGGTTTCTCTGTATAGCCCTGGCTGACCTGGAACTCACTCTGTAGAACAGGCTAGCCTCAAACTCAGAAATCCGCCTGCCTCTTCCTCCTGAGTGCTGGGATTAAAGGCATGCGCCACCACCACCCGGCTATATTTCTTTTAAAAATTAATAAAATATGTTTTGTTTCTTCCCTCCACCAATTCCTCCCAGATCCTTCCAACTTCCCTACCCACCCAATTTTATTTTTAAAATGTTCAAGGAAAAAAAACCTTGGAAACAAGTAAGCTCTGAGTCATTTCAAATAAGACAAGTTGTAGAAGCCATAATTCCCAGAACTTGGGGAGGTGAAAAGTCATTCTGCTTTCTCGAATGTCTACAAAAATCATGGTTTTCACATGTTCTAGGATTATGCAATTAGTTTTTAAAGTTACCGCACAGCATATTTTTAAAGGCAGTAGGAACACACACCAAGATAAAATGCCACGAAGCTCATTTCTGTTCCAAATATTAGCCCATTTTTAAAACTGAAGGCACATTATTTGTTGCTACAATCATTTAGATAAAGTTCTAAGAAAAGGTTAAGGATGAAAATGTTTCCCAGTGCATTTGCTGCTTTTATAGACAACCACATTTTGAAGGTGACTTCCCCAGTACTCCTGAGACAATATCAGAGGCTTTTATGTTGTTGTTTTGTTTTTTAAGACCAAACTGAACATGCGTTTTATATGCCCCAGACCACTGAGTAGATACCACTGAGTGGGTTACATCCTCTGCCCAATCTTATTTATTTACTTTTTAAATTCATTGGTTTTTGTATTTTCTGAAGCCAAAAACTTGATGTAATCCTTCAGTGTCAATATGCCAACCAAGTACTTGGATTACAAGCATATGTTAGCATATCCAGCTTGCTTCTTCTCTTCTTTAGGTCAAGAGTGGGGGTGGGGTCTCAGGTAACCTCGGCTGGCCTTCAACTCCTCATCCTTCTGCCTCCATATCCCAAGGACATGCATTTATCACACCAGGCTCTTGACACTCACTTTCCATTAATGAGGTCTTCAGTAATTGTTAAATTAACGTAGAGTTAAGTTACTGAGTCAAGAAGAACCTAACTGGGCATGGTGGCATAGAGAAGGCAGGATTGCAACTTTGAGGTCAGTGTAAGCTATGAGAGCAAAAGCTCCTAGAAAGACAACTGTGCCTTCAATCTAACTTTCTGAAAGGCTGATTCACTGATGAGAACTTCAGTGATGGTGCAAAGTTTGTAATACTGACAAGTTCAGAGACAAATTATCTTGGACTAATTTTAGCACTCTTCATGGCCATTTATTGTGTTCCTCTGTAGCTGACCTAACAGCTTTGTGAGTATTAGGTAAATCAATTGGAATGTAGAAACAGAACACTCAGTTTTAAACCAACCACAAAGCCAAGGATACCATCAAAGAGCATCTCAAGCCTAAAAGAGTCATTTTTTTTCATCTTGGTTTAACCCACCTAGCAAATACTTCCACTAATGTAGATGCCTTAGCTAATGACTATCTTTATTCTATTAATATAAAATATCAAGAAATTAATTCCATATTGAGACATGTAAATTGGGGTAACCTAAGTCTGTGTCCCCAGGCTGTGTTCATATTTAGTTCTAGAATAAACTGTCTCTCGTCCACTTTGAAGTAAGAGTTACTGGCTTTTCGCCAATACATTCCTCCTTCCTTCCTTTCTTCCTTTTATTTTTTCATTCTTTTCTTTCTTTCTTTTCTTGTTTTCATTGACACCTACATAGTAGATTATATAGAGGCTTACCTGAACTAAATAGTGAGGTGCTGTTCCAAATAAATATTTTTAAAGAAGCTCATTGTTTTCTGTCTGACCTATAAAGCGTCCTATAAATGCATTTGTTAAAGATGGATTCCAAAATCTTACTAAGATATATGGCACGAGGCAACAAATATTTAGCAAAGTCAAGACAGCATCTGCATTCCAGATATTTAATATCCAAAAGTCTCATGGTTCAACTCTCTTACTCCAACTAATTCATTTCATTGTTTTTATTTTGAATGATGTGGTCTTACTTACTTAGTGTAGCTAAGGCTATCCTTGAACTTACTATATAGTCCAGGTTTGTAGACCAACATTACTAATTGAATACTGGGATCATAGGCAGGGACCATCAGGACTGGGTTTATTTTAGTCCTAAGGAAATTAAAACCAGAAATTGGAACTTGATTGTCCAAGATCACTGGACAAGGGTGACCTTATGACGAGTCACAAAGCTGACTACATTGTGAGAAAGGAGTTGCACTTCAATGCTTATTCTACAGATTTAAGATAACAAGGTGTCACTAGAAACAGCCAAAACGCCCATGTAACATCCTCTTTTTATGTCTATTCATTTGTGTTCCAAATGTTCTTGCTCCCTCTTGCCACACACCCCTCCCCTGCTATTCTGTTTTAAAGTGAAATGGAAAGAAATTAATGGCTTTAGTAAGGAGTCCAAACCATGCATTAGTGTGCTAATAGATAATAGAAGAGTCACTAAAAAGCAATTCTTGCTCCCTTTTCAGATAAAAGAAATGATGACTAGGAAAACTGGCTACAGAAAAGGAAGGAAACACCCCACAGAATACCAGCACTATAAACAACAACACAGTGCCAGACCCCAACCACCATAATCATGGCTCAGAAAACTGTTTGCCACATTCTTCAATAATGACAAGCAGTTCCTAAATATTAAAAGGAGACTCGGGCAAGAATTAACAGTCCCTGGAAATTTTCAAGAAGGAAATAACAATAAGCTAAGAAAGGTGAAGAAAAAGTATATATATATATATATATATATATATATATATATATATATATATATATATATATATATATATATATATATATCCTGTCTAATATCAGTCATTCTTATCACTAAACTGATGAGAAAATTAAAGTTCAGTAAGACTAAGCAAACGTTTTGCAATGTTAAAATAAACATGCCTTCCAAAAAGTATCATAATCTTTCCATAATGTTGTCAATATTGATCAGATGGCTTACAACTGCCTACAGTCTTTTACCTAGAAAATGCATTTGGAAAGCAAGCCTAAAAAGAACCCAGACCACAAGAGGAAAAGCCTTCAGAGTCAAGGTAGGCACTCAGCATTATTAATGAAGGTGAATAACTAAAAACAATTAAAATGTCTAAAAAAAGCATCTAAGAAATGATTGTGTGTATCTACTAAATGGACTAATTTTATAGCTTCTTTAAAAGAACATTACATAAAATTTTATGGACACGGTAAAATGTCTATGACATCACATTATATAAAAGAAGCAGAATATTAAAAAAATTTAAGTATTACAAACAAACTAAAGAAAAGTTTTCCATTGGGTTTTGAAAAAGAAAAACATGAAGTGAGTTAAGTATGAAAGATCTGGGAAGAGTTGAGGTAAGTGAAAAATATCAAAATATGGCAGGAAATTTTTGAAATACATTTTGGGTGTATGGAGAAAAATTAAGTTATATGTATAATATGATTACAAATAACTACAGAAAATTATGCTGAGACAAACAAGACAAAACATACTCAAAGGTGGTTCTTTATGAAAAGTACATATATATACATTTATGAATCAAGATTAATTGATTTAAAATCCCATTAAGCAAGACAGAAAAAGAAAATCTAGACCAACAATATGGTGATGCATACCCCTTAATTCCAGCACTGTGGAGGTAGAGGCAGGTGTATCTCTATGAGTTCTAGGCCAGCTTAGTCTATATAATGAGTTCTGGGCCAGGCAAAATTACACAGTGAAGCCCCGTCTCAAAGAAAATAAAATCCCAGCACATCTTGTAAGAAGGATAAATTGTAGAACAAAGGTTTTATGACTAGGTTTGTATCCCAATTGCTGCATTGAAATTCTTGCCTGATTACAGATGGTCAGTTAAGGCTCCTTATCAATTGCTAGGCGTCTTATCTAGAGTCACCCTCATAGATTCCTGGAAGTTTCCATTGTACTAAAATACTAGCTTGTCCCAAAGATTCCCTTTCCCAGATTATAGTTGTCTCTTCAAGAACTCTCTCCTCCTCCCTCTGACACTTCCTTGCAGGTTGGAGGGCAATACCCAGAAGCTGCCCAGAGATAGCGCAGAGATCTAATATAGAAAATGATTCCTAATGATATTCTGATATACTCATAGATTATGGCCTAGCCCAATTGTCATAAGAGAAGCTTTCTCCAGCAGCTGATGGCAACAAATATAGAGACCCACAGCCAAACATTAGGTGGAGTTTGGGGAATCCTGTAGAAGAAGGGGAGGAAGGATTGTAGGAGCCAGAAGTGATCAAAGATACCACATGAATTCGGCCCACAGAATCAACTAACCTGGGCTCGTAGGAGCTCACAACAACTGAACTAACAACCATGAAGCCTGCATAGGACTGATCTATGTCTGCATATATGTTACAGTTTTGTAGCTTTGTCTTCTTGCTTGTGGTACTCCTAACAGTGGAAGGAGAGGTGATCTCTGACTCTGTTGCCTGCTTTATGGATTCTTTAGCTCCTACTGGGTTGTCTAGTCTGGCCTTAATAGGAGATACCAAGTCTTACTGCAACTTGATATGCCATGTTTGGTTGATATCCATGGGAGGCTTGCCCTTTTCTGAAGAGAAATGGAGGAGGAATGAATGGGGATGTGGAGAGGTGCGGGAAAGACTAGGGGGAGAAGACAGGGAAACTGTCCTTGGGATGTAAAAAAAAAAAAAAAGAAAGAAAACTGTGGGGGGGGGTTGTTGTTAGAAGAGGTGTGGCCTTATTGGAGAAAGTGATTCACTGTGGGAGTGAGCTTTGAGATTCTCTTGCTACCTGTCTGAGTATAGTCTTCTTCTGTTTGCCTTCAGAACAAAATGTAGAACTTTCAGCTTCTCATGCACCATGCCTGCCTGGATGCTGCCATGTTCCCACCTTGATGATAATAGACTTAAAGTCAGAACCTGTAAGACAGCCCCAATTAAACGTTGTCCTTTATGAGTTGCCTTCGTCATGGTATCTCTTCACAGCAATGAAAACCCTAAGACAATATCCCAATACAACAAGCTAGACACAATGAGGCATGCCTGTAATCTCACCACTTGGAACACTAAAATCTGGGGATTGTGAAAGTGAGGCCAGCCCAGATAGTATAGTGGGAACTTGTCAATAAGGTAGAATGGAAGAAGGGAAGAGTTGCTGTGGCTAGCCTCACTAGTCTCACTAATCATTTTGTTTGTTTGGTTGGTTGGTTGGTTGGTTTTGGTTTTGGGTTTGTTTTTTTTTTGTTTTGTTTTGTTTTGTTTTGTTTTTTGAGACAGGGTTTCTCTGTATAGCCCTGGCTATCCTGGAACTCACTCTGTAGACCAGGCTGGCCTCGAACTCAGAAATCTGCCTGCCTCTGCCTCCCAAGTGTTGGGATTAAAGGCATGTACCATCACACCCAGCTCTCACTAATCATTTTTAAAAGAGGAAGACTAGATAAAATGTCATTTCAAGAATAAAATCAGGGGCCAGGAAACAGTGGCTCATCAGTTAAGTATACTTCCTGCTCTTTCCGAGGGCTGGAATTCAGTATTGTGGCTAAGCTAACAACCACCCTTGACTCCAGTTCCAAGGGTTGGCCACCTTCTTCTTGTCTCTTGGAGCACCCACACGCAAGTATTCCCCTCAACATATAATTTTTAAAGTTAATATATATTGTTTTAAAAATATAACAGCCCAATGGCTCCACTTGGGGCTATAGCAAAAATTTAAGCCACAAATGAAACTTATGGACTGTTATGAGGGGGCTTAAAGTTTAAGAAGAAAAAACATAGGGTGAATAGGGGTCATCTCAGCATTTGGGTGGAGGCAAGAGCACCATGCTAATCAGTTACAGGGAGTTTCAAAGCTTGTATTCACTATGTGAAAGCCTTTTTCTAAAAAAAAAAAAAAAAAAACCTCTAAAAGCTTTTCCTCTTGTGGTCTGGGTACTCTGGGTTATTTTTAGACTTGCTTTCCAAATGCATAAAAGGGTATAGGCGATTCTACAGATCTAACAGTCTACACTGGAGGAACTGGTTAATGTAGCTTTAACAGGACTTACAGCATGTCTCTCTGTCTCTCTCTCTCTCTCTCTCTCGCTCTCTCCCCCCCCCCGTCTCTGTCTCCCTCTCTCTTCGACTCCATCTGTCTACCCTGTCTCTCCCCTCTCTCTGTCTCTCTCTCCCCATCCCCCTCCCCCTCTCTCTCCTTCTCCATCTCTCTCTCCCCCATCTCTGTCTCTCTCTCTGTCTTCTTCTGTCTTTCTCTCCCTTCTCCATCTCTCTCTCCCAGTCTCTGTGTCTCTCTGCATATGTGTCTTCTTCTGTCTGTCTCTCTCTCTGACTCTGTCTTTTTCTCTCCCCCCCCCCGTCTCACTCTCCACATCTCTGTCTCTCTCTCTCCAACTCTTTTTCTAACTCCCTCTCTCTCTCCCTCCTCATCTCTGCCTCTCTCTCTCCCTGTTTCCATCTCTCTCTACGTCTCTCTCTCCATCTGTCTCTGTCTCTCTCTCCCCCTCTCTCTTTGTATCTCTGTCTCTCTCTCTCTGTACGTCTCCCTCTCTGAGTCCATCTCTGTCTCCCCCTCTTTCTCTTTCCAACTCCTCTCTCTCCCCATCTCCCAGTCTCACTATTTTTCTCTCTCTCTCTGTCTCTCTCTCTCTCTCTCTCTCTCTCTCCTTCTCCGTCTCTCTCTCCCTGTCTCCATCTCTCTCTCTCTGTGCCTTCTTTGGTCTCTGTTTCTCTCTCTCTCTCTCTCTCTCTCTCTCTCTCTCTCTGTCCCTGCTTCTGTCTCTTCCCCTCTCCGTTTTCTCTCCCTTCATCTCCATCTTTCTCTCCCCCTCTCTCCCCCTCCCCATCTCTGCCTCTCCCCCCATCTCCATCTCTCTCTCTGTCTCCCTCTCTCCCCATCTCTGTCTCTCTCTCCCCCGTCTCTCGCTCCCTGTCTCTGCCTCTCTCTCCCGTTGCTGTCTCTCTCTCTCCCCATCTCTGTCTGTCTCTGTCTCTCTCCCTCTCTGTCCCACTCTCGTCTCTCACCCCCCTCTCCCTGACTCTGTCTCTGACTCCCCCATCTCTGTCTCTCTCCCCAACTCCGTCTCTCTCCCCAACTCCATCTCTCTCTCCCCATCTCCCACTCTCACTTTCTCTCTCTCCATCTCTCTCTCCATCTCTCTCTCTCCTTCTCTGTCTGTCTCCATCTCTCTCTCTGTGCCTTCTGTCTGTTTCTCTCTCTACAACTCTCTCTCTCCCTACCCGTTTCTGCCTCTCTCTCTCCCCCTCTCTATTTCTCTCTCTTCCCATCTCCATCTCTTTCTTTCCTCCTCTGTCTCTCCCCCGTCTCTGCCTCTCCCCAATCTCCATCTCTCTGTTTCCCTCTCTCGACTTCTCTGTCTCTCTCCCCATCTCTCTCTCCCTGTCTCTGTCTCTGTCTCCCATTGCTGTCTCTCTCTCTCTCTCCATTTCTGTCTGTCTCTGTCTCTCTCCCTCTCTGTCCCACTCTCGTCTCTCACCCCCCTCTCTCCCCAACTCTGTCTCTGACTCCATCTGTCTCTCTCCCCAACTCCATCTCTCTGTGTCTCTGCCTCTTTCTCTTTCTGTCTTCATCTCTCTGTCTCTGCCTCTCTCTCTCTGCCTTTTTCTCCAACTCTCTCTCTCCGACTCTGTCTCTCTCTATCTCTGACTCTCTCCTTCTCTATCTCTCCCCATCTCTGTCTCTGCATCTCTCTCTCTGTGTCTTTCTCTCCATCTCCATTTCCCTCTTCGACTCAGTCTCTGTCTCCCCCGTCTCCTTCTCTCTCTCCCCAACTATCTCTCTGACCCTGTCTCTCTCTCTCTCCCCTGTCTCTCCATCTCTGACTCTCTCTCCTTCTCCATCTCTCTCTCCCCATCTCCATCTCTCTCTTCCTCTGTCTTCCTCTGTCAGTTTCTCTCTCTCCATCTCCGACTCTCTCCTCCATCTCTCTCCCAAACTCTGTCTGTCTCTCTCTCCATCTCCAACTCTCTCTTTCTCCTTTTCCATCTCTCTCTCCCCATCTGTGTGTGTGTGTCTTCCTCTGTCTGTCTCTCTGTGTCTCCATCTCTCTCCCCCACTCCATCTCTTTCTGTCTCTGTCTCTCTCTCCCATCTCTCTCATTTCTCTCTCCATCTCTGTCTCTCTCCCCATCTGTCTCTCTCCACTCTCCATCTCTCTCTCTCTCTTCAATTCTGTCTCTATCTCTGTATCTCTCTCCACCTCTTTCTCTGTATCTCTCCATCTCTACCTCTCTTTCTCTGTATCTGTTTCTGTCTCTCTCCGTCTGTGTGTGTGTCTGTCTTTGTGTGTGTCTGTCTCTCTGTCCGACTCTCTTCATCTCTCTTCTTTTTGAAATAGAATCTATTCACTACAGACTAACCTCAAACTAGCTATGTAGACAAGGATAACCTTTATTTTTAACCTTCACTCACATGTGCACACAATGCACATAAAATCCTATGTACACACAAAATCTTTTATTTTTTATTAGATATTTTCTTAATTTACATTTCAAATGCTATCCCGAAAATTCCCTATACCCTCCCCCTCCCCCACCCTGCTCCCACTTCTTGGCCCTGGCGTTCCCCTGTATTGGGGTATATAAAGTTTGCGATACCAAGGGGCCTCTCTTCCCAAGGATGGCCGACTAGGCCATCTTCTGCTACATATGCAGCTAGAAACATGAGCTCTGGGGGTTCTGGTTAGTTCATATTGTTGTTCCTCTTTTAGGGTTGCAGACACCTTCAGCTCCTTGGGTACTTTCTCTAGCTTCTCCATTGGGGGCCCTGTGTTCCATCCTACAGATGACTGTGAGCATGGCTCAATGGTTAAGAACACTGACTGCTCCTCCGAAGGTCCTGAGTTCAAATCCCAGCAACCACAAGGTGGTTCACAACTATCTGTAATCAACAGCTGCAACGTACTTACATATAGTAATAAATAAATCTTTAAAAAAGAAGTAATTTTTTTAAAAAAAGTATAACCTTTAATTTCTAATCTTTCTGTCACTGTCTTGCAGGTGCCAGGATTAGAGGTATGTCATTGACCTCTATATTTTCTATCTTATTTCTTTATTATTTTTTTCTTTCCTTTTTGCCTTCAGAAACTCTTCCTCTCTTTTGTTATTGCTAATCACTGTTTATCGTTTCAGATAATCTTTCAGCCAAAGATCAGAATGTGATATACACATACACTCTTAGATCTTTTCTGGATGAACCTGAGTTGTCCCCGCCCCTCCCCCCCCCCACCCAGGGCATATGAACTTACTCTTACATTTCCCCCATATTTGCTATCTCTTTTTTTCAATGGTCTACAAGACTTGTAGCTCAGCCTCACAGTTGGAGATAATGATTATTTAGCAAAGCAGAGGTTGCAGGCTAAGTTTCCAGTACCAGGTCCAATATCCCTCTTGTTTAGCCAGTCTTAAGTCCAATTAGAGATATGTCGGTTGCTGCCAAGACACTCATGCCACTTCTGCATCCTTAGGGTTATTGTGCCATGCTGATCTTTGTTGTGGTTCATAGGCATCATAGGTAGGTAGAACTATTGATCCTACAATTTCCTCCTTTGCAAGCTAGCAGGGTACCTTATGCTACCATGATGAGGCTTTCTGCGTCTAAAGTGCATAGTGTCTTAAGCAATAGTACTTAGCTTACATCTCTGAGAGGCCCTTCAGTGAGCAAATAGACCTTAGTTTAGGTGAAGGTATGCTCTAATATCTGCTGCTTCTGATCAAAAGCACAGAGGTGGATAGCTATTGTCACATGCCCCTGAATAGCTGAAAAACCTTCTCCTGAAAAGTAACTTCTATAAGATTTGAAGATCTAGTAATCTTTTTATTTTATTCATTTTCTTTTTTTTTCTTTTGGGTAGTGTCCATTAAAAACTAAATCACCGGAGAGAAGGAGAGGAAGGATCTAGAAGCAGTTAGGGTAAGCAGTGAAAAGGTAAATATGATCAAAATACATTGGGTGTATGTATGAAAATTTCAAAGAATAGAAATATGTATTTTCTTTACTCCATCCATGTTAGCATGTCTATTGTTGCTGTCCCTATATGGATTTGCAATGTAAGTAGCTGTTTCCTTTGAACTTGTGTGGATGGAAGACACTAAGGACCCAAGAAAGTACAGTTTAAAAGAGTCTGAGGCCTATCATGGGGCTCTGAATGCCTACTGATATCATCATTACTGTGGAAATCAGAGCCCTGAGTACTACAACCAAGATTTTTATTCTTTTGGACTAGGACAGTAAGACTATAAGATTCCCAGATGATTCCAATGCAGATCTATGTTAGAAATAAACAAGCCAGATACTATGTCAGGTGCCATGTAGCACTAGCATTTGTTATGAATCTATAGATTCCTTTTTATTTGGGAAATACAATTATAAGCCAATATATCTTTCCATACTTTAGAGTTTCCAAAATTCCTAGCAAGATGAATAAGAGCTCACAGCTGGGGCTGAAGAATCAGCTATGATTAACACGATACCAGAACTACTAAAGCAAACCTTTGCATTACTGGGAGAATTGATGCTGGTTAGCTGGAGCTAAGAAATTAGCGGTGATTAAGAAGAAACCAGCAAGACCTAGGGGCCTCTCTTCCCAATGATGGCCGATGAGGCCATCTTCTGCTACATATGCAGCGAGAGATATAAGCTCTAGGGGTACTGGTTAGTTCATATTGTTGTTCCCTAGGTCTTGCAAACTTTATATGCCCAAGTACAGGGAATGCCAGGGCCAAGAAGTGGGAGTGGGTGGGTAGGGGAGCAGGGCAGGGGGGAGGGTATAAGGAACTTTCGGAATAGCATTTGAAATGAAAATAAAGAAAATATCTCATAAAAGAAAAAAGAGAGACCAGCATCATTGAGGTGACATCTTTTGGAAGTGTTTTCTGAGAGCACAGAGGGTGTGTTACAGAGACAGCCAAGGTTGTACCTTGTGCTGTGGCTGGACTTGGTAATGTGTAAGAATCACCCCAGTGGTACTGGTTTTAAAGACATGAAGGAGTCATGAAGAACAGCTGAAGTTTGGCACTATGAGAGGTCATGGAAGGCCATTGGTGAAGGTGCAGCCTCAGTTGCAATTGATGGCCCAGGACAGAAGGGGTCATGCAAAGGAGTTGAGGCTTGGCACCATGAAGAGAGCCTATGAGAGGCTATTGTTGAAGCCAACTTACAGTGGAAGACAGCAGCATTTTGGAGATGTCAGTACCATGAGATAACCAACAAGAACAGCAGCATCAGTGGAGTACAGGCAGCTGGAGCCTAGAAGACAAGGTGTGTGCTACAAAGGGCATGGCTAGAGAAATGACTCAAGCCCTTCGAAGAGCCCAGAAGATCGTGAGTTGGATACCAGACATTGGACAATTGGAGTTTAATTTTTGCTTTTGATTGTGACTGTGCCCTGATATTTTTCCCTCTTGAAGGAAGAAAATATTTTAGTGGATCCCACAGTTAAGAGACTTTTAATTGTAAAAGACTTTGGATTTTAAAGGATATTGGATATTTTAAGGATTGAACTTTTAATATGTAAAGTCCGTGGGGACCTTAAAGTTGTTTAGATCTTGGGGATGAAGAAGAAACTAAGGGTTGAAGGCTTACTAGTGATGTGTTTGTGTGTCAAGTTGACAAAGGGTCAATTGTACTGGCTAGTTTTGTGTCAACTTGACACAGGCTGGAGTTATCACAGAAAAGGAGCTTCAGTTGTGGAAATGCCTCCATGAGATCCAGCTGTAAGGCGTTTTCTCAATTAGTGATCAAGGGAGATGTCCCCTTGTGGGTGGTGCCATCTCTAGGCTGGTAGTCTTGGGTTCTATAAGAGAGCAGGCTGAGCAAGCCAGGGAAAGCAAGCCAGTAAAGAACATCCCTCCATGGCTTCTGCATCAGCTCCTGCTTTCTGACCTGCTTGAGTTCCAGTCCTGACATCCTTTGGTGATGAACAGCAATGTGGAAATGTAATCCAAATAAACCCTTTCCTCCCCAACTTGCTTCTTGGTCATGATGTTTGTGCAGGAATAGAAACCCTGACTAAGACATTACTGAAACAGTATCTGAGAGCTTACATCTGACCTACAAGTATGAGAGAGAGGGGGAGGGGAAGGAGAGAAGGAGGAAGGCAGACAGAAATATAGAAACAGATAACTGGCAATTGGCAATAGTGGGCTTTTGAACCCTCAAATCCAGCCTCCAAGTAGCACACCTCCTCCAACAAAGCAACATTTCCTACTCTTTCTCAAACATTTCCACCAAGTGGGAACCGAGCATTCAAATACATGACCCATGCTCAGTCAAGCCATAACATCTAGACAATTGTTACCCTCTATGGCAAAAGTTGCCTTTCAAAAGCCCATTATTGGAAATTTGGGCCCTCTGCATATTCAATGTAAAATCTAACATTCTATCTTCCATCCTAACTGGACTTGTACAAATTATTCTAGTGAAACTGAGGACGTACAATTCAAGACCAGGAGGACATAGCACACATTGCTATATCAGCTTCTGGAGCAAGTATTCCTTTCCCAAAATAGATTTCCATTAAGACCCAAAGACTTTTGTATCAAAACCATCAAACGGCATCAGTCCCAAATGCTGAAGCACTGCCACTTCCTCCTCACATGACCATAAATCTCAGATTAGAAAATGAAAAATGCAAAAATAACAGTGGCTATAATAAGCCAATTAATTCTCAAAATCAGTCTGCTGTCTCCTTTAACAAAAGTTAATTCACTGAGTCATCATCTCTGTAGATATGTCCAACTCAAGTTCTTCAGGCTTATAAGTACCACCAGGATAGGCCTATGAACCAAGCCCAAATACAAAATTGTGAACTTGCTTAATTTTTTTCAATTCAATTGTGCATTTTATAAATGAAAATGTTGAATTACAACATAAAAATGGTTGGGCATATATGCTACAACAATAATCAAATGTTATCTAGGAATTTCTGGAGTTGCCAGGCAAATAGTAGCTAAGTGAAAGAGCTATCATAAATCACACATTGAGATGTCACTGCCAAAAGCTAAAAGGGAGAGCCGGGCATGGTGGCGCACGCCTTTAATCCCAGCATTAGGGAGGCAGAGGCAGGCGAATTTCTGAGTTCGAGGCCAGCCTGGTCTACAGAGTAAGTTCCAGGACAGCCAGGGCTACACAGAGAAACCTTGTCTCGAAAAACCAAAAACCAAAAACCAAAAAACAAGCTATCAGGGAGAACACAGATGCCCACAAGTATTAGGCAGTGCCAGGAAGTCTATTTTTTTTTTAACAGAAAATAATTACATGTCATATTCATCCAAGTCTTTAATAAATAAATAGAAAAGTAAATTGATTTTTATATTAACAGTATTACATTGCTAACATTTATTTAGGTTCTGTGCACATCTTCAAATATCTCATCCAAACTGTCATCTTCATTATCAACTTGATAGGATTTAGAATTGCCTCAGTAGGCACATCTGGACTTGACTGAGTTTCCAAAGAGGTTCACTTGAGGAGAGAAGCCCCATTCCAAGAATGTACAGCCAATATCCAATAGTCTAGTACCCTGGCCTAAATAAAAATGAGGAATGAAGAAAGCCAAATGTGTGCCAGTGAAGTGGAACTTTCTGGTTTCTTTGGAAACCATGTTTTGCTGGGGCAGACAGATGAAAGGATGTGTTTGCTGAAGCAGACAGATGAAAGGACACGTGATGTTTAGAAAGAATATAAATATGACCACAGACAGTGGGACAAGGCTCGTGCTTTGATTCGTCTTGCACTGCGCTGCTTATCTTCACTTGTCGTAACCTCATAGAGAGTAACTCAACAAAGAACTTCTCATGATATTCTAGCAGCTTTTGTCACTTCCACAGACTCAAGCCTCACAGTTTATTCCGGATCAAGCTGCCCCTGTTGCTTCGTGTGTGCTGGCTACTGAGTGGACTGAACTATAGCTGCCAATTTGAGTGTGGTGGTTTGCTAGTAGACTGAACTGCTGATATGCTGTCCAAGAAAATTGAAATTGCCCCAAAGAACTATTTCTAAACAGGTTTACTTCCCCCATCTCCTAATAACCTTTCTTTTCCACTACCTCTGGTGGGTGGTAAGCTAGAATGGAGATTAAAACATTTAAGAGCCCTTATTAAAAATAGATTTACAAAAACCAATTCCTAAACAGTAGCATTCTCACCTCTTTCCCCCATCTCTTTCCCCCACCTCGCTCCTGCCTGATTATTGGAGCAATGTGACTATTATATGTGTTCCCTGCCAGAAAGACTGTGTATGCCCTCAAACACTGAGCCAAAGTAAGCCCTGCTTTCCTTAACTTGGTCACAGCAATAAAAAAGTAACTCATATGCCCATTTTACAGATGAACAAGTAACATTCAAAGAGGTGAGATTGGTTGCCCAAGTATCACATCAAATAAGCTATAGATCTGCAAGTTAAACCTAGGTTGTTTATCACCAGAGCTACTGATAAGCTTAGTAAGTCATTCTCTTAGAGCAAGACAGACCTACATAAGTGCAATGACATCCAATCACAGCGGAAACAACTCAAATACAAGCACCTACCTCACAAGGTACAAAATGACATTTAATGAAAATAACCCAACGTTATTAACACAAAGGTTTCTAAAAGACTATTTATAGTAAATAATATATAGTAAAAAATAGATAGTATATAGTATAAATAGTAAAAAAAATAAAACAGGTGAATCCTCAAAAGTAGCTAAATAGAAAATAAACTATATCAAAAAATCTATGTAAATGAAATATAATAATGAGAATACCTATTATTATCATTTAGTAAACATGGGTTCAGCATCTACTATTTGCCCAAGATTCTTTTATGTGTTAATGTAATAGCAGTGAATGAAACAACGTCCTTGCTGTCTTGTGAAACTTAGGAAGAAATTGAAACAATATAGAAAGCTTCTTATATAAAATTTTAAGTTAGAAAATATAAAACATGGGACCATAAAAGGCAGACTGATTTCTGGTTGAACTAGATTTGAAACCCCGGTGACCCCGTAGGTAACTCTGCAAGGAAATGTAGACGTTTTTGCTGTGCTCCTGGACACGAGGCCCCTGACACAGAGCTGCAGCTCTCCATAGGTCTGTGGTCATCAGTCACATAAGGGTGACACCCCAATCCCCTCCACAGGTAGAGGAGGTGACCACAGATCACATAGCCTCAAGACAGATCTCCATTTTAATGAGGTACCTAAAGGTCTGAAGGACTTAGCCAATTAACTCCCCTTCCCAAACACTCCTCCCTGCAAAAGGTATTTAACCTCAGGCCCACCCTGAGAAAGTGGGGTATTGTTTTCTCATTGCCACTCTCTGCCATGACAATAAATGACTTAAAACCATGGAATGTCTCTTTTCATCAGGATCCACTGTGGGGAGCAATGAAACAGGCCTTCATCTAAAGAGCCAACCGCTAATCTCTTGCAGAAGGCCTCTCAGCACTCCTAGCCATGGCATCCACCAAGCCAAGCCACCTGTGAACAAAGCAAGGACTCTCTGCTCCCCAGGGACCCAGCTGGAGCACTTCCTTCTTTTCCCCTTCAGCTCCAGGCTAGATCTAACTGGCTGGCCCCCACTCCATTCTCAGCTCTCCTGCAGCTCCCAGCAGCTCTTGAGTGCTCAAAAGTGTGAGAAACAGATGCCCCTGGTCTCCCAGCAGACCCGGGGACTCCTGGCAGTCCCGGGGGGGGGGACCTCAAACTATGCTACCCCACCCCTGGAGTGGGGTCCCTTTCCATAGCACGATGCCCACCCGGCACCAGTGGGGGAAAGTACAGTCTCCCCAAGTAGCCCAAGCCCTGGACGGACATGGGGCATTTCCAAGCCCACAATAAAATATTATTTGAGACAGGCTCTATACAGCCCAGGCTGGATTCAAACTTGGTAGGCAGTCAAGGATAAATCTGAAATTCTGATATTCCTACTCCTGCCTTACAAATGCTGAGATTATAGGTGTATGCAACTGCATGCTTTTTTTTCAGTGCTGGAAATCAAATCTGGAATTTCTTGGATACCTGACAAGAACTCTACCAACTGAGCTATATGCCCAGTTTAAATTTTGTATGAAGTCATTTACATGCAAATAAAATGATATATGAGCCATTCATGGTTATATATGCCTGCAATCTCAGCACTTATGAAGCTGAAACAGAACAATTAAGGGCTCAAGGCCAGGGACTAGAAAGGATGATGGCTTAGCAGTTATAAAGATCATGTACTCTTCTTGCAAAGGACCCCAGGACCTGTGTCAGAAATGCTCACAACAGCTTCCAGTTGCAGGGGATCTGGCTCTCTGGCCTCTTAGAGCACTATACTCACACCTATATCTATATACAGACATATGGAAATAAATAAGTAAATATGTAAGTAAAAATAAATCTTTTAAGAAGGAGTTCACTGTCAACCTGAGACACAGAAAAAATTGTCTCAAGAAAAGAAAGAAAAAAGAGCAAAATTTTAAGGAAAAGTATATAATATTGAAAAGTTACTATATCAGTATGCCCACTATGCTGCTATCTATGCATGAATTGTATCATTAGTAATTGCACCCTTTATATGTTAATATATCATTTAAATTAGCTGCAATGAGATTTTATAATAATAATGTTTTGTGTTTTAATCCTAGAGATTATAAGTGTAACCACATACATCACATCCTTTCTTTTTTTTTTTCTTATTTATTATTAGAGAATTTCTTCATTTACATTTCAAGTGTTATCCCGTAAGTCCCCTATACCCCCCCCCGCCCTGCTCCCCTCCCACCCACTCCCACTACTTGGCCCTGGCATTCCCCTGTACTGGGGCATATAAACATTGTTAGACCAAGGGCCTTTCCTCCCCAATAATGGCCAACTAGGCCATCACGTCTTTTCAATAACAGTATACCACTCATAACAGCTATGTGGTCACTGTCCTCATATTCCTTTTTTTATAAATACAGAGTCTCACTATGTAGTCTTGGCTGGCCTGGAGCTCACTATATAGACCAAACCTGTATTGAATGAAAGAATTCCATGTGCCTCTGTCCTGGATGCTGGAATTAAAGGCATGTACCACCATGGCCAACCTGGCAACTACTTTATACTGAACTTTTTTCGAAAGAGAGAGATTAATCCTATTTTGCAGAAGTATGAGACTCAAAGAAGGGAAATACATTGTCCAACATCACATGGTTAACTTATTAAATGATTTAAAGGAAAGACTCCCTTCAGTATAACCAATGGCCCCTGTGGAGGTTCAGGAGCCATCTTCAATGCTTCTGTATGATTAGGGATATGAGAATATATGGGATGTTCTCTTAACATTCATAAGCAGTCTCCCAAGGCCTTGCATTAGACCAGAAGGGATTCCCATGCTGTTTTTGTATCCAGAATGGAAGGAAGTTAGGTGGGGACTGATGGCTTCTAAGAGTTGTATGGCCACATGCTCCTGAAGACTTACCTATATTAATCTCATCATCGGTCAGCGTGTCTCCAATGAAATCAAATTGAAATGACTGGAGTGTCTGGGAAAATTTCTGAACTGCAGAAGAGTAATCTGCAAAGGAAGAGGACAGTAGACATGGTCAGCACTGCTATCCTCTCAGCAAGTCACTCCTCCCAGTTACAGCAAACAGGGAAAACCCACGGACACATCACACAAACAGCAGCACCTACACAAGGAGGTTACGGGATTTGAATTTTCAGAAGACAGTCTGAACATACGAAACAGCCATTTAAAGGAATCTTGAACATTTTTGTAGCGTATTTTCATCCTCAATCCCCCTTCTCTTTGACTTGAAACTACTTAATTGAACACTCCATTATGCACATGCCAATATTTTCTTATCCTGCATACAATATCAACAACCATCCCACAATAAATAAATAAATAAATAAATAAATAAATAAATAAATAAACAAACAAACAATTAGCTATTTTATACATATGGAACTCAGAATTAAAGACTTACATAAGAAAGCTGGATCTACATTCTCTGGTGCTGGCTGTGCTGACCTGTGTATTGTGGCGTTAATGGTGAACTTTTTTATTTCTTTGCAAACTTGCTGAATTTCATCACTGCTAATCTGGATAATCTATAACTCTAGATAATCTGTGACTCTAGATAATCTATAACTCTAGATAATCTATAACTCTAGATAATCTATTCTATAAGGTCTTGGGCCTCTCAAACTCAAGGAAATGTAATGGCTCCTATTCCTTTGTTACGGGGTTAATTCATCGTCTAGCCTTGGCCCTTGGCATATGAACAGACTTTTTGTTCTTAGTATGTTTGAACCTTGCATTTGATAAAATGAAGTGTTTTTGTAAGTTTCAAGGCAGTTTATCTTGTTTTTGGGTGATTTAATATATTAAATCTATATAATACTCTGATTTGGGCACTGTAATTACTATATTTATGCTGTTAATCACATATATTTAAAACATCACATACCTTGTAAATTCTATTACAAGACAGGTTGCTTTGCAATTAAATTTATTTTAATTAAGACTTAAAAAAAAAGAAAGCTGGATCTAGTAGTCAGGTTGTCTACCTGCCTCTCTACTGCCCATCCCATGACAACATAGCTACTACCTAGGTATTTTACGCACTCATCAGATGAAGGCTTGAAATATGATACTGTTGAGCAGAATTCACAGTGTATTTATGAAGGGCTCAAACCCTAAAAAGCAATGATTTTTTTTTACCCCGTTCTCCTCCTCCTCCTCCTCCTCCTCCTCCTCTTTGCTTAGCTGCTATCTCTGTGTTGCTGACCATTGCTCAAATAACAGATGTAGAGCACAGCCCATTTTTGTGGGGACTCAGTTTTGTAGTTGTGAACAAATGATTCTGGATCACCTATGCCTGGTTGATTGCTGTCGGAGATGCTTCCGTACTTTTTTTTTTTCATAAAAAAAGGGAAGGGAACTTTATTCTTTATTTATTGAAATTTCATGATTTTGATATTTGCTAAATATAATCACAAAAGAATCAACACATAAGTTAGTATAAGAAAGAAATATACATGAGAAATTTAAATGTATCTCCTTAAAAAAAACAAAATGTATGTTTTAATGAGTTGAAATTTGTGGCATAAAAGTTGTTATTTCAGTAAAAACTTGAATTTCTTTTTTTTTCATTTTTTTTTCTCTTTATTAGATATTTTCTTCATTTACATTTCAAATGTTATGCAGAATTTTCCCCTTACCCTCCCGCATCCCCACCCTGCTCCCCTACCCACCCCCTCCCACATAATGGCCCTGGCGTTCCCCTGTACTGGGGCATATAAAGTCTGTATGACCAAGGGGCCTCTCCTCCCAATGATGGCCAACTAGGCCATCTTCTTCCATATGTGCAGCTAGAGACATGAGCGCAGAGGGAACTAGTTAGTTCATGTTATTCTTCCACCTATAGGGTTGAAGACCCCTTCAGCTCCTTGGGTACTTTCTCTAGCTCCTTCCTTAGGAGTCCTGTGTTCCATCTAATAGCTGACTGTGAGCAATCACTTCCGTGTTTGCCAGGCACTGGTATAGCCTCCCATGAGACAGCTATATCAGGTCCCTTTCAGCATTATCTTGCTGGCATATGCTATAGTGTTTATTTTGGTGGCTGATTATGGGAAGGATCCCTGGCAGCTGCAGTCACTGGTTGGTCCATCCTTTTGATTCAGCTTCACACATGATCTCTGTAATTCCTTCAGTGTGTGCTTTGTTCTTAATTCTAGGAAGGGGCAAGGAGACCACATTTTGAACTTCATTCTTCTTGAGATTCATGTGTTTAGTAAGTTGTGTCTTGGGTAGTCTAGGCTTCTGGGCTAGTATCCACATATCAGTGAGTACATGTTATGTGAGTTCTTTTGTGATTGGGTTACCTCACTCAGGATGACACCCCCCAGATCCATCCATTTGCCTAGGAATTTCATATATTCATTGTTTCTAATAGCTGAGTAGTACTCCATTGTGTAATGTACCAAATTTTTTGTATCCATTCCTCTGTTGAAGGACATCTGGGTTCTTCTGGTCCTATCTTCTATGCCTGAGATTCTCTCTTCCATCTCCTGTATTCTGCTGGTGATACTTGTGTCTTTACTTCCTGTTCTCTTTCCTAGGTTTTTCCATTCCCAGGATTCCCCCAGTTTGTGTTTTATTTACTGCTTCTATTTCTACTTTCAGGTCCTACAGAGTTTTATTTATTTCCTTCTTCACCTCTTTAATTGTATTGTTCTGTATATCTTTAAGGGATTTATTTGTTTCCCCTTTAAAGACCTGTTTGATTATATTTTTTTCAAGGGATTTATTTATTTCCTCTTTAAAGGCCTCCATCATCTTTATAAGATTGGATTTAAGGTCATTTTCTTGTGCTTTGGTTGTGTTAAGATATCCAGGGCTTACCGCAGAGATGTAGCTGTGTTCTGAAGGTGTCATATTGCTGTGGCCTTTGTTGATTGTGTCCTTTTGAGGGCCTTTAGCTATCTGGATGGCTTTGGTCCCTAGATGTTCCTCTGTTGTAGAAGGTATTGGGATGGTTGGTATTGGAGGGAAGACCCTTGATGGTTCTGGTGTGGCAGGCCTCTAATGGGTATCCTTGAACTGTACGGTTCCTGAGTACAGGTCTGTATGGTTCATATTCCACAGGTCTGATAAAGGTAAGCAGAGAGGTGGCAGGATAATCTTGGTGTTTTAGTCTCTAGCTTGCAGAGACTTAAATCTAATTTATATGTGATAAGTCACAAAGAGCCTCTTGCAATACAGATTCAACTTTTTAAAAAGTATATCCATATGTGATTATGGTGCTTTCTTCATACCTAAATTTAAAAAATGCTATAAACTTACATGAGATCAGGGAGAGCCTCCTTCTTGTTCACCTCCTCTACCTATTTCATCTCCAATAATATACTCCTTCCCTATCTTCCCTGGGGCCTTCAGGGAACTCTCAAGCACATATGTAAAGCCCAGGGCCTCACTCTTCCTTATTAGCTTTTGCTTGTTCAGGCTGACTGACACAATCTGGGGCCTACTCTCCTATGCAGAGAAAAAGAGGTTACTTTAGTTTACATAACTACAAACAACAGGACCTTCAGCATTGTGTAGCTTGTTTTTAAATCCTTTCTCTTCTGCTTCAGGTGCTTCTCACCTTGATCTGTAAAATAGACAAGGTAAAAAGAAAACATATATTTCTAGGGATAACCCATCTTGCCACCTGGACAACTGGAGCAAGTTAAACTCTCAACCACTTAGGAAGGTAATTTAAATCTTTCTCTCAAACCTTGAAGCTTTTCTACAAATAAGTAAAATAAACAAACAAACAAGGGGAAAGACCTAGCCCTGTCTAAATGTAGTAGCATATGCCTTTAATCCCTGCACTCAAGAGGCAGAGGCAGACAAATCTCTGTGAGTTTAAGGGCTAGCCTTGTCTACAGAGAATGTCTGAGGACAGCCAAGGCTACAACACAGTGAAACCTTCTCTCAAAATAAAAATAGGCTCTGAGAAGAGACTGGAATTTTAGGGCTGTAAAGTGCCCCCCTTTGTCACCTTGCTGGGTATGTCTTTGCTTACCCAAAATTGCTAACCAGTCATTTCCTGTCCTGCTGTGGATCTAGCTTACATTGTCTTTGGGCTTTCACTTTCACCTGTAAAGATACTGGGGGATGCTTGAAAGAGTAGAGAGGGCTTTCTCAATGGTATATAATGTCCATCTTTTGGCAAAATTTTATAAAACTCACTCCTCCCCAACATTTGCCCTAGGAACTTTAAGCCTACTTCACAAAGCCTCCTAATGTATTCATAGACAACCCCCTTCCCAATTTCCAACCTTGTCATTTCTCTCCAGCTTTACCAATGCAATCTCGCCATCACCACCTCTGGTGATTCTGAACCACTTCATGCCAAAATGGCCCTCCTGGCACTATACCACCAGTTAGGTCTTCCCATTTTCCACCTGAGTCTTCTGATGGTTCCCAGTATTGCTAAGGATGAGGAGAGATATATGACTTCCCTGCTCTAGGGAAATCCTTTCATATACACAGCTACTACCCACTTTACTTATAGCTAAATTGGCTGTTACCTGCCGGCTCCTAAAAATTGCTTTCCAGTTTTCCTTGACATCAATACCTTTTCAGCTGTCAAATGGGCATCCAACTCATCACTCTTCTTGCCACTCTAGGCATTCTTTCAGGACTTAGACTGCGAATGGTAGAAGTAGGAGTTTCTTTGCATCAGTTATCCTCTCTGTCTAACCAGGTCTTAGAAAGCCTTACAGAAATTTCAGATCAGCTTGACACACAATGCTGCCAACAAATCTAGGCTAGTTGAAGATAGTGTCCAAAGACTTAGGAACCAGGCTCAGAAAATTCAACAAACTCCTCCTCTTGGCCTGCCACCCCCACCCCCCAACTCTACCTCCCCTTACTAACCCTTATGCTTTATCCCATCTTTTTAACATTTTTTTTTATTTGTTTGGGTTTTCAAGACAGGGTTTCTCTGTGTATCCCTGGCTGTCCTGGAACTCACTTTGTAGACCAGGCTGGCCTCAAACTCAGAAATCCACCTGCCTCTGCCTCGCAAGTGCTGGGATTAAAGGCATGTGCCACCATTGCCTGGCTTCCTTTTTAACATTCTACAGAAGTTCTTCCTGGATCAAATCACTGCCATTACTCACACAGAACAAAACAAAAATAATATTTCTTTTGTAGTTACTACTCCAAACTCCAAAACAATACCCATTCCACCAGTAAGTAGTAGCCAGCCAGACAATTACTCCCTCTAATCTTTATATTTACAGGGTCTGAAATAAAGAAGATCCTCTCCCTAAACTTATGGCCATAAAAACAGGCCAAAGTTCTGAGATTTGCCCCCATGACGTTGGAGAAAGCAGCCAACCCCCATTGCATGCCCTGGAGCTTGAAGGTTACAAAACCAGGCAATCTGACTTTTCCCCACCCAGCAGTTTCAAAATTCAGTTTATATCAAAAGCAGCTTCCGGGCTTGGCAAAGACAGGCCCTCCCTGCTTACTGCTCTCAAACTATAAAATCTGATTCTCAGAACCTGCATGGTGGGCACACTTTCCCATGCCCAGGAGGTTTTGGAGGTACCAACCTCTTAGACTAATAAAAATATACTCTCACTGTTTGAGGACAAACTGAGTCTTTGGCCTTTCATTTCTCTCTGCTGGCTCATTTTTCTTGCCATATCTTTTGCAAATACACAACTAAAGTCTTAACTTGAGCATTGTTTATTCAAGGAAACAATGGAATCTCCTTTGTGGTACACACAAAATATATCCTAAGAAATGCACCATCTTCTCATTTTGCAGCAATACTGGAAACAGTAGCATCACAACTTCAATAACTGTGTAAACCAATAGCTTGGAAGCCACTGAAGTAGAAGCAAAATAGGCCTAGAGGTTTTAAAGTCCTAACTTTTAAGATATTTTCTCTATTTATCCAGTTTGATGGATCCTGAGAGCTTTGTTGCCTGACTTGAAGCTAATTCTGCCTAAAGACAGTATGGATAATGCCAAAAAACAATCACCCATAATTATTTTAAATTGTAGTAGCATAAAGCAGCTTAACAAATTGGTTTAGTATGAGTGTGATAAAAATATATGGTTAAAAAATGGAGAATAACAGAGTAGAAAATTGTATGCTCACAGGTTGCTTTGAAAAGCCCCAAGATATTACTAGAAATATGGAAATATTTTTGCATTCAAATGGACACATGCCTTGAGATGAGTGAATGCCCAAGATAGACTTGAGGAGATCCTGATCATCCAAGACTGACTAACCATGCACAAACCAAAAGAAAAGCATAAGGTAAGATCACATCAAATTATAAACTGTCTGGCTGAGCACTAAAGACATAGCCAAGAGCACATGTGGCACGCTGCAGCAGACATCTGAAGTATATTAGTTCAAATTATTTAATGAAATTGTTGCCCAAACATTAGATGGCCAGTGAACTATCCTCCCACTGACTTCAGTAGGTTCACAAAAGAATACCCACTTTACAGAATTTCTAAATCTAAAACATCAATAAATAAGCAAACAGTGAACACCACCAGCAAACTCTGCAAAATGAGAAATGATTCAATTTTAAGAACAGAGCAGTTTTATTATCTTGAAATACTTTCAAATGATTTTATTTTTATTTCATGCATATTAATATTTTGCCTGCATAGACACTATTGACGACAAGCTATTAGATCCCCTGGAAAAGTAGTTATAGTTGATTGTGAGCTGGCATGTTGGTAATTGGAACTGAACCCAGGTCCAGCAAGTGCTCTTAAGCACACCATCTTTCTGATCCCTGAACACTTAATTACACTTTGTAAAATATGTCTTGTGTACACACAAACATCAGAGACAACTTTCCAGAGTCACTTCTCTCCCTTCTACTATATGGGATCAAGCCCAGGTTGTCATATACCATTACTTGCAAGGCCAATTCATAGGCCCAATGTTCAGGTCTTACCAAAATATGAGACAGACACAGAAAACAATAGTTCACTTTCAAAACCAGTACGTATTAGTGCAAATTGTCCCCTGAAATATACCATGAAATTGGTAACAAAATGGGAGGTGGTTTCAAAACATTTTTTTTTTTTTTACACAAAACCATGCCTGTCATTCCGACACTTGAGAAGTACGGGGGAGAGAATTTGTAACTTAATGCTAACCTTAGCTACACAGCCAGTTCAAGGACAGCCTGGGCTACATGAGATCTGGTCTTTTAAAAAGTAAACAAAACAGGATGGAAGCTATGGCTCAGTGATTAAAGGTACTTTCTGCTGGGGTCTTCTCTGTCCCATTGCAAATTCTCCAGTCTTACCAGGCACCGCCCCCACTCCTGTGGCAGACTACTTGCAGAAGTCTGCCTTCCCTTTCTGCTTCTATTCCCTTGAAACTGTGCAGAATTCTCTAGGATGTAGTCTCCCTTCCACATACCATCATTGTGTGACAAGGCCAACATGAAAACAAGGAGATGATATTTATTTATTTATTTATTTATTTAATTATTTATTTCGGGGTGGAGGTTCAAGACAGAGTTTCTCTGTATAGCCCTGGGTGTCCTGGAACTCACTCTAGACCAGGCTGGCCTCGAACTCAGAAATCTGCCTGCCTCTGCCTCCTGATTGCTGGGATTAAAGGCGTGCACCAACAAGCCCAGCTGGAGATGATCTTTACTCTCATTGCCATCTTCCATTTGAGATTCCTAGGTCTCACCCTCAGTCCTGGAACAGACTCCACTCCATGGGGATTCTACCTAATCTCAAGGCCTCTCTCAGTTTGAACCCCACTTCAAGCCCATCTGCACTCCTTCCGGCCAGTCCCCAATACCTAGAACAACATTCTATCTTGGAACCCCAGAGGCCACACCTAAAAAAAGGACTCAGAAGCACTCCCTGCCAAACAAGCCACAGCCACTATACAATCATCTCAAACACAGATGCCTAGACACCAGCACAAAACCACAATCATGATCACCAAACACAATATGAGGCCACCAAAACCTAGCACCACTCCTACAGAAACGCAATACATCTGAAGCACAAGACAAAACTTTCACAATAGCTACCATGAATACATTCAATGACCTTAAAGAAGATATGAATAAATCCATTAAGGAAGTCTGTGAAAACACAAACAAGCAGCAGAAGGATGGAACCAGTTCAAGACAACAAACACAGTAGAAATAGGAGAGCTAAAGAAAGTTCCAACTGATGGAAAAATGGAATGAAAACTTCAGGAAGTCAAACAGAGACTTCAGAGGTAAGTCTCACCAACAGAAAATCTCAGGCACTAAAGATATAAGAGAAATGTATACCTCAGTCAAAGAAAATAGTAAATCTAAACAAATTCAGGAATAAAACATCAGGAAATCTGGGACACTATGTGTACTGGGAGTTTTGTGTCAACTTGACACAGGCTGGAGTTATCACAGAGAAAGGAGCTTCAGTTGGGGAAGTGCCTCCATGAGATCTAGCTGTGAGTCATTTTCTCAATTAGTGATCAAGGGCCCCTTGCGGGTGGGACCATCTCTGGGTTGGCAGTCTTGGGTTCTATAAGAGAGCAGGCTGAGCAAGCCAGGGGAAGCAAGCAAGCCAGTAAAGAACATCCCTCCATGTCTTCTGCATCAGCTCCTACTTTCTTACCTGCTTGAGTTCCAGTCCTGAATTCCTTTGATAATGAACAGCAGTATGGAAGTGTAAGCTGAATAAACCCTTTCCTCCCCAACTGCTTCTTGGTCATGATGTTTGTGCAGGAATAGAAACCCTGACTAAGACACTATGAAAAGACGAAATCTACAAAAATAATGGAAAGAGAAGGGGGAGAAACCCAGGTTAGAATTACAAAACCAAACAAACAAAACAAAACAAACAAAAAACAACAAAAACAAAAACAGAAGAAAATTTCACAAAGAGTGGCATAACCAGGGTGGCCCCACCCTCTCAGAAGCAAAGGGGAGATCACTCTGTAAGGAGAAGACTAGGAGGAGGGAGAATGATTGGGATGTAAATAAGAACAACAACAAAAGAGACATATTTGAAAAAGGATCCATTCTTCTGTTGCATCCAAGAAACATACTCTACATCACCACAGGGTAAAAGGATGGAAAAAGATATGGACCCAAAAAGTAAGCCAGAGTAAGCATTTTTTAATTAGATATTTTCTTAATTTACATTTCAAAGGCTATCCCGAAAGTTCCCTATACCCTCCAGCCCTGCCCCGCCCCACTCCCCTACACACCCACTCCCACTTCTTGGCCCTGGCATTCCCCTGTACTGGGGCATATAAAGTTTGCAATACCAAGGAGCCTCTCTTCCCAATGATGGCCATCTTCTGCTACATATGCAGCTAGAGTCACAAGCTCTGGAGGTTTTGGTTAGTTCATATTGTTGTTTCTCTTTTAGGGCTGCAGACCCCTTCAGCTCCTGGGGTACTTTCTCTAGCTTCTCCATTGGGGGCCCTGTGTTTTATCATATAGATGACTGTGAGCATCCACTTCTGTATTTGTCAGGCACTGGCATAGCCTCATATGAGACAGTTGCTGGCGAGGATGTGGAGAAAGAAGAACACTCCTCCATTGCTGATGGGATTGCAAGCTGGTACAACCACTCTGGAAATCAGTCTGGAGGTTCCTCAGAAAATTGGATATAGTACTACCAGAAGATCCAGCAATACCTCTCCTGGGCATATACCCAGAAGATGTTCCAGCTGGTAATAAGAGCACATGCTCCACTATGTTCATAGGAGCCTTGCTTATAATACTTATAAGCAAGAAGCTGGAAAGAAACCAGGTGCCCCTCAACAGAGGAATGGATACAGAAAATGTGGCACATTTACACAATGGAGTGCTACTCAATTATTAAAAACAACGAATTTATGAAATTCTTGGGCAAATGGATATATCTGGAGGATATCATTCTTAGTTAGGTAACCCATCACAAAAGAAGTCAATTGGATATGCACTCACTAATAAGCGGATATTAGCACAGAATCTTAGAATACCAAAGATACACTTTGCAAAACACAAGAAAATCAAGAAGGAAGACCAGAGTGTGGATACTTCACTGCTCCTTAGAATAGGTAACAAAACATCCATGAAAGGAGTTACAGAGACAAAGTTTGTAGCTAAGATACAAGGATGGACCACCCAGAGACTACCCCACCCGGGGATCCATCCCTTAATCATCCACCTAACCCAGACACTATTGCATATGCCAGCAAGATTTTGCTGAAAAGACCCTGATATATCTATCTAGAGTGAGGCTATGCCAGTGCCTGGCAAATACAGAAGGGGATGCTCATAGTTATCTATAAGATGGAATACAGGGCCACCAATGAAGGAGCTAGAGAAATTACCCAAGGAGCTGAAGGGGTCTACAACCCTTTAGGTGGAATAACAATATGAACTAAACAGTACCCCCAGAGCTCATGCTCTAGATGTATATGTAGCAGAAGATGGCCTAGTCGGTCGGTCATCATTGGGAAGAGGCTCCTTGGTCCTACAAACTTTATATGCCCCAGTACAGGGGAATGCCAGGACAAAGAATTGGGAGTGGGAGAGTAGGGGAGCAGGGCAGGGGGAGGGTATAGTGAACTTTTGGGATAACATTTGAAATGTAAATAAAGAAAATATCTAATAGGAAAAAATAAAATATTATTGCATTAATTATTAAATATTTAAAAAAGAAAAAATGTATTACCAGTGGTCACTTGGTCACACATATACTAAAGTTGAGATGATATAGAAAATGCTAGCAAGAACATTGCACAAAGATGACAGACACATTTGTAAAGCACTTATCATTTTGCAAAATCTGTGCTATTCATAAGTAAATATCTGAATTTTAATGTTTTTATACTTTTTTGTTAAAATTTTCGAGGCAACAAAAACTGTCAAAATTCATAAAATATGCCTACACAAAAATCTGCAAGCTGGGTGGTGGTGGCGCATGCCTTTAATCCCAGCACTTGGGAGGCAGAGGGAGGTGGATTTCTGGGTAGAGGCCAGCCTGGTCTTCAAAGTGAGTTCTAGGACAGCCAGTGCTATACAGAGAACCCCTGTCTCAAAACAAACAAACAAGAAAAAATCTGCTCAAAGACATTTTTTTTTAAAGTCAGGGAAGCAACAACTGTCTTCGATATTAAGTAAAATTAAACAATTAGGGGCTGGTTGGTGATTTCAATTTTTTGATTATTACTTCCCTTCTATTTCTCTTCGGTGTGTTTGCCTTTTTTTCCTTTCTTTCTTTTTTATTTTGTTGTTATTCTAGAGATCTCAGTTGTACAGTTGTGCTAAGTTGCTAGTATGAGATCTCTCCAATTTCTTTAGGAAGGCATTTATGGCTATGAACTTCCCTCTTATTACAGCTCTCATCATGTCCCATAAGTTTGGATTTGTACCTTCATTTTCATTGAATTCTAGAAAGTCATTAATTTCTATACTTAATTCTCCCCTGATCTAGTGGTCATTGGGTAGAGTTTTTCAATTTCCATGAGTTTGTAAGTTTGTTGTTGTTTGTGTTATTGTTGAAGTCCATCTTTAATATATATTGGTCTAATAAGATAGAGGGCTTATTTAATTTTTCTTATATCTATTGTGGCTTGCTTAGTGATCAGCTATACACACAGTTTTAAAGAGGTTCCATGACGTACTGAAAACAACCTACATTCTTTTGTGTTTGGGCAGAATGCTCTGTAGACATTTATAACATTGTTACCCATGAGTTATAAAACTTGGAAGCAACAAAAATTCTTCAATTAGATGTGTAGGTAAGAATATAAATGTGGTGGTACCTATGGACAGAGACCCATGAGTAAATGTGATGAGCTTTTTCAGACACTTTTCTTGAATAGAAAAATGGTTGTGTTTCTTCTATCAGTTCAGTTTCCTCACTATCAATTGCTTAAGTATATTTGGATTAAAGGGAAAATGGATTATAAAATAAGAATCATTGACAAAGGGAAAAACAAGAAACAAAAGCCAGACTAGCCCCCAAGGAAAGGCTATAACAGCCAGGAGTTATCCTATGAACTGGAAGTACTTCCTGTTAAGCGGAAGCCCTGTAGTCTCTAGCCCCGGAAGAAAGGCAATTTAGCTTCGAGCAACAGGACCTTCCACAGCAGCACCAGAATCTTCAGGTGAGCCAATACCTGCCGCTTTCCCTAAAGACACTCTTTTTCTAAGACCACCAAACCCAAAGACTAGTTTTCAAATGTTTACTAGAAGCTCAGGAAAAATGCGCCACCTCTCCATGGCAAAGACCGAGGACTCCACTCCCGTAGGTGTGGAGATACCCATTCCTAGACGCTCAGTTAAGAAAAGGGAGCAGGTAGCTGACGTTCAGACTAAGGACCCCCAAAACCTCAGTGGAGATGAGCATGGTCACCGGGACATGCCAAAACAGAAAGTAGACGCAGAGGCACCCAATGGGGGTTTACTGGACCTTAGAGAGAACAAGGAGACCCGTCAAAATCCACAAATAAACCAGCAAGCCTCTGGCCTAGAGACCATAGCTATGGCAACACGCTTGGCCATTGCCAGAAAAAGCCAGTCACTTTGTGACCTAATGACCACTGCCTTGGACAAACGCAAGCCCACTCACGTAAGAGCCACTTCAAACCTGGCTCTGGGACCACAGCCATGTCCACGCGATCGGTCGCTGCCCAAAATAGGCCGTCTTCACTGGGCCCACTGACCACGGACGTGAGTAAACCTTTGCCCAATGCCAAAAAGAGTCACTCCTCACCAGGCCTAGTGACCAGAGATATAGAGACAGGCTTAAGCGCTGACAAAAAATGTCCCACAGCCTTGGGCATACAGTCAGCCACAACTAGCAAAAATGAATTTCCATCAAGCATGGTACTTAATGAAAATGATCAATCTTTATCTGGCTCAGAGACCAAAACTATGGCAACAAGCTCGGCTGGCCAAATGACTGGCTCCGTTCTTCCACAATTCATAGCTCCCAAAAAAAGCCAGTCTCTGACTGGGCCAATGATAACTTCTACTACACCCCTCCAGCTGGGTGTTACTAGCATAAGTCAATCTTTTCCTGTAACTAAAGACTTGGACATACCTTTAACTGGTGCTACTACAGGACAATCTCCATCTGTGGAGACAACTAGCATGAAACAGCCAGTTACAGAAACAGTTAACATGAAGATGCTAGTAACAAAAAAGATGGTCAGAAAAAGTCAATCTAATTGCAAGGATATGTCTCCTGAAAAGCAGCGGCGTTTCAGTGTGAGGCTTACAGAAGGTGCCTCTAAATTCAAAGATATTGTGGTAAAGAAGAAAGATGGCTTCACCCACATCTTTCTCTGTACAAAATCATCAGAAAATAACTCACTTAACCCAGAAGTGATGAAAGAAGTTCAGATTGCCCTGAACAAGGCTGCCGCTGACGACAGCAAGCTCGTACTGTTGAGTGCCATTGGCAGCGTCTTCTGTTCTGGCCTGGACTTTGATTATTTAATGTACCATCTCATGAGGAACAAGAAAAGAGAGAGCACTAAGATGGCAGAAGCGGTCAAAAATTTTGTGAATGCTTTCATTCAGTTTAAGAAGCCTATTGTTGTAGCAGTCAATGGCCCAGCCATTGGACTGGGAGCCTCTATATTACCTCTTTGTGACATCATTTGGGCGAATGATAAGGCTTGGCTTCAAACACCCTATACCACCTTTGGACAGACTCCAGATGGCTGCTCGAGCTTTACATTTCCCAAGGTTATGGGACAAGCTGCTTCAAGTGAAATGTTACTGTGTGGGCGAAAGCTCACAGCACAAGAAGCATATCAGAAGGGCCTGGTCTCCCAGGTATTTTGGCCTGATACTTTTAACCAAGAAGTCATGATTAGAGTCAAGGAGCTCGCCTCATGTAATAAAGTTGTCCTGGAAGAGTCGAAAACATTACTGCGCTTTAGCAACAAGTTAGATTTGGAGCAGGTGTCTGAAAGGGAGTGCAGAATGCTGAAGAGTATTTGGGGATCTAAAAAGGGAATGGATGCCTTGCTAAAATACTTGCAGAAAAAAATCGAGTTTTGATGAAGTGGACCATCACTAACAGCCCTGGAACAGGGTTTAAGTAGCATTAGTTTAAACACTGTGACACCACTTGTTCCTAATACTTATACACAGTTACTTTAAAAGCCTGAAACAAGTTCACCTGTAATGCATGCATATAAGGACTGGAACACCCAAACTATGATACCAAGAAGTTTTAACGAACTGTGACTTCAAAAGAACTGCAAAGTACCATCAATCAAACATCTTTATCGTCGATCGACATATACAATGTATGAAGAAAAAGTTTAAGGGTGTAAACTTGTTTGACTAGTGCCATGTTAAAAAAATAAATAATTTAAAAAATATATAAAAATTCCTTTGGACATGAAATTTGTTTTATTTTTTATTCTCCTCCCAGAACGAAGAATCTAAAATGATATTAGTCAGAATCACATCCCTTTCTAAATAGACATACATAAAGATCTGAGACATTTATTTTGTCTCCAGGAAGAGCGGTTTAAAAAAAAAACCACCCTAAAACAATAAAGGGGGGGGGGGTTAGGAAAAAATTATTTCTGATGAAAAATCTCAACATGCACTTAGGGCTCATGTTAAAATATCAGCTGGTCCTTTGTTATGTATGTCTAGCTTAGAATCGGTTAACATTAAGAAACCTCTGTCTCTGGACAAAGTTTAAGCTGTAGTATCTGTACCTGAGTAGCTTCAGCATGAATGGCAAAGACAAAAGTTAGTCCTAGTGTGTTTAAATATGTACCACCTTTTTAAAAGTTCACCACTTCTTGTTGCTGGAGGAAAAGTATTCCTCCATACTAATCTTTATTTCCTATTTGGTGTATTGTACCAATAAAGAAGTTTATAGAATATAATGTTAGGTTCACTCAGTGTATATTTAATAAGGTAAAAATGACTTTTGAAT
Source organism: Mus minutoides (assembly GCA_902729485.2). Taxonomy (NCBI): domain Eukaryota; kingdom Metazoa; phylum Chordata; class Mammalia; order Rodentia; family Muridae; genus Mus; species Mus minutoides. The sequence goes on along the minus strand of LR749485.1, from coordinate 4,330,899 downwards.
ACTGTTTTTTGTTTCTTTTCATTTTTTATTGGTTATTTTCTTATATTTCAAATGCTATCCTCCCTGTTTCCCCGCCACAAACCCCCTATCCCATTCCTCCTCCTCCCCCTGCCTCTATGAAGGTGCTCCCCCACCAGCCCGCCCACTCCTGCCTCCGCACCATAGCGTTTCCCTACCCTGGGTCATTGGGACTCCACAGGACCAAGGGGTTCCCCTCAGTTTCACTTAAAATAAATTTTATTTTATAAGGTAAATTTCTTTTGCATACTATCATAGAACATTTAAATTATTTTGTATTTGTGATTTAATATTCTCAATATTAGCTGTAATATATCTCATTATTTTTTTAACAATCCTGAGATTTAGACTTAGAACTGACCATTTCTTTCTCCCTAACTGACCAGTTAGAAAGCTGTACAGTATGGAAATCTGATGTTTCTTTGGATTAGACTGGTAACCACAATTTTTAAAACTACTTAAGATTTATTATTTTATGTGTACAAATGTTTTGTCAGCATGTTATATATGTCTATGCAACACATGCATGCCTAATGCCTGGGGTAAGAAGAGGGCATTGGATTCCCTGGGACTGAAGTTACAGATGGTTGTGAGCTACGATGTGTATGCTGGGAATAAAACCTGGGTCTTCTGTAAGAGTAGTATTTTCAACCACTGAACCATCTCTCCTGCCCTAGGTACCACATTCTTATGACTGCAACCTACTTTTCCATTTTGTAGTTCAAACTATATAAAACTAGTTAAATCTGTAAAGTTTTATAGAATAAATATTCAGATGTGAAAACTGGTTACAACTAAAATATTTTCTGCCTTTTTGTTTTGAGACAAGGTCTCATGTAGCCTAGGATGACCTCCAACTCATTATGAGCCATGACTGACCTTCAACTCCTGATCTCCCTGCCCCTACTTCCGCAGTGCTCAGATTACTGGCATGTGTCACCACACCCAGCTTTGAATCTATACACATGATAAATATAATGTTATGTATCCATTACTAATATGAATTTCCTATTTAAAATTTACTTATAATGGCTTTGAGATTTCTCATATAATTAGCTTAAAGTAGCATTGTTTATGTACACTATAATTATTAATAAATTAATTTTAGCTACCAATAAATTTTAAATTAGTACAAAACAATTATATATCAACATTAATATTACGTGAGAACAAATTTATATTATAAAATGAGAAATGCATTAAGAATTGTAACTATGAGCCGGGCGTGGTGGCGCACACCTTTAATCCCAGCACTCAGGAGGCAGAGGAAGGCGGATTTCTGAGTTCGAGGCCATCCTGGTCTACAGAGTGAGTTCCAGGACAGCCAGGGCTATACTGTCTTATCTGCTTGTGCATTCAGTCTGCTGAGATACATTTGGGTATTTGTTTTGTTTTGCATTTTTGTGTGTTTTTTGGTTGAGGATATATGAAATCTTATTCTCTCATAAATATTTAGTTGGAAAAAGGAAAAAGGCAAAACCCTTCAGGTAATTACATTACAGCCACACTTTACACTGTTACACCACCACCTAGGTTTGGGGACTATGTAAGAAAAGAGGTTTGTTCAGCTTACCACTTGGGGAGCTAGAAGCCTAAAATTAAGATGCCTCATCTGTTCAGCTTCTAGTAAGGGCATTCTGGCAACATCACAATATAGAAGATGGTAGCATGGTAGGAGTATTATGCAAAAGGAATGGAGCTGTTACATGGCAAGACAGGAAGCCCAACAGTTTCCCGGTTGCAGTCTCATGAAAAAAAAAATCAGTAACGGTCCTAAGGATTTCATTAATGCCTACTAAAGGTAATGTTACCAGTACACTAACTGCCTTCTATTCAGACCATCTCTAAATACTCTGAACATAGTCAGATTACCATACCAAGCTTCCAGCACTTAAAACTTCTGAGAAGCTCATTCAAATTGTATGCAAAGTGCAGGACCAACTAAAATCTTACAAAGAGTAGTTTCTCAAAGATTAGTGGCAATGTGTAAATCACAAACTGTGTTGGTGACCTTTTCATATCTCTAGCTCCAAACTGATCTTAGATTTTTAATGGATCTCGGATTTTTTAATGGATCTCAACCCATGTGTGACTCTTTTGCATATGTATAATTGTATAGCATCATGCATGAGTTTTTTGGGAAACACTTGAATATGATAACTATGGCATTTGGGGCCCCCATGTCACTTCCAAGCATCCATGTCAGACAGCTCACAACGACATATAATTCCAGCTCCAGGGAGATCAAAAGTCTCAGGCCACCAAGGACATATTCACACAAATGTGAATACCCACACAAAGACACAACTAAAATAATAAAAGTAAATCTTTAAAAACATTTGAGGTCTTCCTAGAAAAATGCACATATCCTGCTATTTGCATTTTTGTACATATGCTTAATATTGTTTTGATCATATGTAACCTGTCCAACTCCTGCTAAGTCTCCTTCTCTGCAAATATGCCCCCCCTTATAATTTTATGTCTTTTATGTATGTGATCCAATGAGTTTCATTAGGGTTTTCTACACATCACTGAAGAAAATGTCTCTGCATCCTTCATAAACTGTTAACTGTTTAGAATTCCTCAGAAAGTGAAGGGCATCATGAGCCCCTCCCACTTCTAGAACAGAGTGTTGATGGGTCCAGTTCTTACACAAGTAATCACAGCTTCTCTGACTTCAAGAGTGCAACAGCCATAATATACATAACATACAACATGCCTGAAGTTATTCCATGTTTCTTCCCACCTCCAGCCCCTTCTTCCAGGATGCTTCGAGAGCATGGATGGTATAGTAAAACTGTTTCATTTATGGTGGGGCATTCGGTAGCCATTTGTTCTCAGTATTTTAATGAGTTAGGAGTCTCTGCACTCCTGCCAGCAGCACTATTCTATGTTCATGAACATAGCCTACAAGACAACTTGGCAAGCATATCTAATTACTTAAATGGACACACTTGGTAAAACAAAAGCAGCAGCTTCCCCAATAGAAACTATGATACATACCCCCATCCATGGCCTTTGTCCAGGTTTGCAGTACCGGACATAAATTCTTTTGTGTGGAATGGGTGGTTATTGCACAACAGATTTTACCCTAGTTTAGCAGTGGATCATCCTTCCTGGCTGGCCAGTATTATTGCAAATAATACTGGTCAGCAGCTGAGTTAAGACTATTGAGGACAATTTTTCCACTTCTACTCAACATAGTATTGGAAGCTCTAGCCAAAGAAATTAAGCAAGTAGAAGAAACAAAAGGCATTCATAATACAAAGGAGGAAGGAAAATTATTGTGTCCACAAAAGGCACAAACCTGTATACAGAAAGTCTCAGAGGTTAATAAAGGCATTAGAATTAATAGATTTAACAAATCAAAGCATGAAAACCAACTGTACTTCTATATAGTTAATGTGAACAACTTGAAAGGGAAGTTGAGGAAATAGCTCCATTATCCCAGCACTTGGGAGGCAGAGGCAGGCGGATTTTGGAGTTCGAGGCCAGCCTGGTCTACAAAGTGAGTTCCAGGACAGCCGGGGCTACACAGAGAAACGCTGTCTCGAAAAACCAAAAAATAAATAAATAAATAAATAAATAAATAAATAAATAAATAAATAAAAAAAAACAATAGTCAAAGATGTAAAATACTGTGGAATAAAGTTTAAAGCAAAAGATTTGTATACATACAGCTACAAAATACTGATAAAATTAAGGACATGAATACATGCAAAACATAAATGTTCATGGATTTAAAATGTAATAACATTAAGTATACTATTTAAAGCAACTTACAGATTCAATACAAACCATATGAAAATCCCAAAGTATATTTTACAGAAATATAAAAATTCTTCCTAAAATCAAAATGTAAACTCAAAGAACTCAAAGTAAACAAAATCTTTTAAATTTTCATATTTAAGTATTGGGGGCATGCACACACTACAAGATATGTATGGCAGTCAGAGGACCACTCTTAGGAGTCAGTTCTCTCCTTCTACAGCGTGGTCCTGGCAAGAGAACTCAGGTTACTTGACAACAAATATGACTACCTGCTGAGATATCCTGCCAGCCCCAAAACAATCTTGGTAAGAAATAAAGTTGTCAATCTCATATTTACTGATTTCAAACCTTGCAGCAAAAAATAATTATAATTGAACCAATATAGACATGCATCTAGGACATGCATTTAGACCCATTTAAAAGATTTTAATGGCCAAATGAGAAAGCCTAAAATGTATGGTCAACTGAATTCCAACAAGCGAATTCCAAGAATTATTTTTTGGAGCCTTGCCTAGAGCTTGCTATATAAACTGGGATAGTGTTAAAGCCATAGTGATCTAAATGCCTTTACTTCTGGAGTACTGGAATTAAATTCATGTACTACAATACCTGACCAAGACTATTTAGCATAGCACATCTTATAAACAAAGCATACTGAACAAATCATAACATACCAAATGGAGTTGAACTCTTTTCTGAAAAATTCACACAAATTAACTAAAAAATCAATCAAACCTCTAATGAAAGAGCTAAAAACTACAAAGCTGAAACTGTAGGGGAAATATTTATGCCAATAGAATTGACAATTATTTCTTAGATACAGCACCAAAAGCATAGACCACAAAGGAAAAATAGGCAAACTGAATCTGTCAAGTTAAACACATGCACAAAATGACATACCAAGATGGTGAAAAGATAGCCCTCACTAGGAGTGTTAGGACAATTTTTTTTTATAATTCCGCATAACTTTATCATTTTAATAAAATAATTACTAATAAATAATTTACATAGCCTACATTTTTTCATTTACATGGTTTAATGGTTTTAAAGTATATATTCATAGCTGCACTAAAACCCATTACACTGTATAAATGTGCATTAGTTATGACAGGGCTCAAGATAACAATAAGCAAGTGGCTGTTCTCTGTGGTTCCTGTGCTCTTTCCAAAGCAGAGAGAATTTTTTTCAATATTCCTACAAATTTGTGGCAACGAAGCAATCTCACAGGGTATGGAAAAAGTAGGAAAAGCCAAAGAGAGTGTAAAACCATTGCACTCACATAGCACCTGGTATGCCAGGGCTGCTGGCTTACTGTGATTTTTGGAGCTTGCCCTGGATTCCAAGTTGAGTGTGATGACCTCTGAGACAAGGCCACTTTTGTGATACTTTCTCTTAATATCAAAAGTCAGAATCTGGCCACAACCCAGGGAAAGATTATATTACTTGGACATTTAATCTGCCCACCAGACTGCAGAGTTTTCTAGGCCCAGTGTACACTTCTAAACATATGAAAGTTTTTAGTTTTTCTCCAATTGTCTGAGTGCTGGGTCTTCTGTGATTCCCAAGAGAATATTCTAGCTCTCCTTGGCACTGACTCCATAACAAAAATTTAGCCGTTAAGAAAACAAAATGGCAAACTGTAGGCCCACAAAATACACAAGGGAAAAAACTACCAAACACTTCTATCACTTGCCTTACCTCTATATGCTGTCATTGTAGAAATTAAAAATAAAATTTAAAAGGAAACTGAAGAATCATGAAAATCCTGAGAATCGAGGTCACTCCTGGATCTTAAGGCAAAGAAGCTAACATACGCTGATGCCTGCACAAACTCTGTTTACCTGCAGTAGTACATCTCCCTTGGGAACAACTTATTTCGCTTTCAGACACAATCCATAGCTAGCTAGCCACTGGGTTCAAAATATTAAAAAAAAATACAGAGAAGGGGGAATGGGGCTACAGTTCAGTTCATAGAGGATATATATTAAAACTAGAATGACAGAAAAGATTAGCATGGCCTCTACAAAAGATTCAAAGTTATACTGTAAGACTATAATAATAAAAACATCATGGAACTAGAATAAAAACAGAATCACTCATCGATGGAATAGAGTTGAGGGCCCCCATACAAACCCACACATCCCAATTTTTTAATGAAGAAGCAAACAACGCACACTGCAGAAATCATTGACTTATATATAGCCTTTATCTCCAATGATTTTCATAAGTGTAAAATAAATGAATTTAAAGTGAAATTATAGAACACAAATAAATGGATGAAGTTCGAAACATTCATTCTGAATAAGTAACAGGCCCTGAACACTTTCTGAATAATTTCTCAGGCCCAGAAAGATAAATGCCACATTTTCTTTTATCTGTGGATGTTAGCTTTGCCTCTTAAGATACATGTTTCATTTGGGATACCCATAAACATCAGAAAACTATGAAAGGACTATCTTCGTCCATGTCCTGTTGCTATGAAAAGATACCATGACCACACTATCTTTCATAACAGAAAGCATTTAATTGGGCTGGATTACAATTTCAGAGGAGTATTCCATTATCATCTTGGCAGGGAGGAATGGCAGCACACAGGTAGACATGGTGCTGGAAAAGTAGTCAAGGATGCTACATCCAAATCCAGGGCGGCAGGAAGAGAGGGTGTAACACTGGGCCTGCCTTGAACTTTTGGAACTGCAAGGCCCTCCCCCAGTAACACACTTCCAATAACAAGGGAACCCCACTCCAACAAGGCCACACTTCCTAATCCTTCTCAAGTAGTACCATTCCCTGTGGCTAAGCATGCAAATACAGGAGCCTAGGAGGGGCCATTCACATTCAAACCACCACATTCTATTGCCTGTCCCTCATAGACTTACAGCCAAATCATAATGCAAAAATGCATGCAGTCAACTTCAACAATTCCCATAGTCCATTACAATCTAAATACTGTATAAAAGTAAAAACAAACAAACAAATAAATAAAGGTCTCTGAGAATCATAGCATCCTCTTAACCATAAAGCAAAAATCAAAATCAGAAAGCAGCTCACATGCTTCCTACATACAATACAGTCAAACACATATGACCATTCCAAAAGGGAAGAACAGAAGCAGAGTGAGGAAATAGTCGATCAAAGCAGAACTGAAAACCAGCAGGGAAAACTCCAAATTCCACGTCTCTATGTCTAACAAACATTCTTCAGATCTGCAACTCCTTTCAACTTTTTGACTAAAACATGCTTCTTTCTCTTGTGGGTCATTTGATCTCCCTGTTAGCAGCTTTCCTCAGCAGGTATCCCACAACTCTGGCATCTCCAACATCATTGGATCTCCTACACAATCCAGGCTTCACCTTCACAACTTCCTGCAAGGAACTCTCTGGACTTCCATGCATGGACATCCCTGACACATACCTGATTTCATGGCTTTCCTTAGTTGTGAGTGAGGAAACCACAAGCCCTTTCTTGAATCCTTGACTCTAAAGCCAGAACCATGTGGTCAAAGCTTCTAAGTTCTGCTGCTTGCTGAGATGGAACTTGTCCCCTTCCTGCATCAGCTTTCTGTTGTTGTTGATTTCCTTCACTGCTTAAACTTTCCTTTAATCCCTTTCCACAAGTTGGAAGCTTCCCTAGGTGAGCTCTTGTCCTCAGGTACTCCCCTCGTTCCATTTAGCAACAGTCTTTTTTTTTTTCCAAACTTTTTATTTCCTTGAGCACTGGACATAGCTCCATTACACTTTCTGGTGCTCCTTGTCTCCTCAAACTCTACACTTTGTATTTCTCGTTGCTCAGCTTGCTCCTTTTCATTTTATAGATCTGCATAACTATGAGTGGCCACTAATAACAAGCAAAACAGTCAATACTAGGCTACCTTGAAATAATTGCCATTAATCCAAATTTTTCAGTTTAGTCTCAGCAAATTTTTAGGACAGAGGCAGAAAGTAAACACATTGTTTTTTTTTTTTTTTTTTTTTTTTTTGCCAAATTATCACAACAGTCTCTGGGCCACTTAGTAATATTTTCCCTCTGAAATTTCTTGATCTGGCCCCCATAGTTCACATCAGCAGTGTCTTCCATGCTCCTATTAGAATCATCCATTAAGCCCCACCCACTTAAAGCATTCAACTGCTTTCCTAATTCAAAATCCTGAAGTCTACATTCCACCAATAAGTAGCATGGTCAGGCCTATGACAACAATACCCCACTCTCTGATATGAATTTCTGTCTTAGTCACTCTTCTATTACTGTGAAGAGACACAATGACCAAGACAACTCATATGAAAGAAAACGTTTAATTGGATTGGATTGCAGTTTCAGAAGTTTAGTCCATTATCATCATGGCAGGGAGCATGTGACACACAAGCAGACACGGTACTGGAAAAGTAGCTGAAAGTCCTACATCCAGATCCATAGGCAGCAGGAGGAGACATCCAATAGGCCTGAGCTTCTGGGACCTCAAAGCTAATCCTTCTCAGCATTCAAACATATGAGCCTTTAAGGGCCATTCTTATTCAAACCAGCTATGGAGCAAGACTTCCATGGGAATGTTTCATAGGCCCTCAAACATTACAAGGCCATTGCCATTGCTCTTGGCTGTCCTCTAGAACTTGATAGCAGAGCCATACCTCATACATGACTCACAGAACATGGAGAAATCAAGGTAGTACAAACATAGAAGCTTCATCCCTACTGGCTAGCTCTCACAGTGCTGAAAGGCACTAAGCAAACTACCAGAAAAGTAATCCGTCAGTTATACCCAGCTGTGAACTCTGTGAGCTTCAATAATGACTAGCCTGGCAAGCCATGCCCTCTCCTGCAATAAGGCCATAAACATCACGAAAGAAACCAGTAATTATCTGGTTGGATTTAAGTCCCATTCAACAAGATGAAACCCATACCTAGGCATCATTGTTGGGCCAAGAACAAGCCTATAGCTAGACAGGTTATAAGCCTTAGGAGAGAAGCTACCACTATCATTTTGCTAAATCCACATAACATTAAACCAGGTCCTAATGGCTAAGTGTTACTCCCATAGATCAATACATCTTTCACCCCTCATCTGAGAAGCTTCTATTTGTAGTAAATTGTGATTAACACAGAGACCCAAAATTGACCAAGGTACAGAGAATATAAGGCTGAAAAATGCTGAACTCTAAATGGAACATACATACCACACTCTCTCCTTCCAAAGCTCAGAAATCATTGCAGAAGAAGGGATGGAAGGAGTGTAACATCCAGAAGCAGAAGACTACAGGAAAACATATCAACTCACAGTGTTTGTTACCCAGCACTCACAGAAGACCATGAGCTACATAATAAAATCGTCTCAAAAACTAGTAGGTTTGCCATGCATAAACAACCATATTTATTGCAGAACTATTCAAAATAGTCAAATTAAGGAGTTTTATTCATCCATTAAACAAACAAAAGTCTATCATTGGCACAAAGAATGAAATTCTGCCATTGTCAGGAAAATTAGCATAAATGGAGATCATTTATATTTCCTGGATCTAACTCAACCTCATGAAGGCTTCTAAATAAATGTTGAATCAAACTCGACAGAAAGTAAAACCACTTATTGGACATGCTTATGCTTAGGAGTTTTCCCCAAAATATACTGATACCGTTCCTTAAATATATTCCATATTTAAGAAGATTAAGTAGGTATTACTAAAAAAAATTTAAGTCAGGGACTTACTTGCTTTATAACCTAGGATTCCTCAAACTCATAATCCTCCTTCATCAGTCTTTGAGTGCTTGAACTTGAAGCATACATTACCACACTTAGCTCTGACAAACACCCTGAAAGGTCATTAGTGCATATAAAATACCAAAAGTGTGAGAGAGGGTAGGCTTCTGTTGGCAGCTGTTTGTGATTAACACAGTTTAGAAGGTAATGGTTTGGGGACTTTCATATTTTTCTTGTGTAAGCAATATCATTTACAATCTACAGACATAATTTGTGAAAGTATCTGAGGTTGATGATAAGCATTCTCGCCTGGGATTAAGGTTCAATAAAGCCACGTTCCCAACTTCACTCCATTTAGAATTATCTGGGACCCGGGCTGCTAGGCAATCCTGTGTGGGATAATCTTAATCATATTATTTGAAGGAAGACCCTCCCTAAATTGGGCCAAGTCTTCTGGTGGCAGCCCACATAAAAGGGCATGAAAGGGAAATTTTGCCTTTTGTCAGCTTGCCCTCACTCTGCTGGCAAATCTGCCTATCCTGTTGCTGCCAATTTCTTCAGGATTCCAAAATCACTAAAGACTAGCAACTCTCCAGGAATCCTCCCAGACTTCATTGCCAGAAGAGACATCCAGCCTCATGGACTGAACAACTACCCACTTCTCACCCTTTCTGCACTGAGACAGCCATTACTGGGTTTCTTAGACCATATACATTCTAAGAAATAGCATTTTAAAAATCCAGTTAGTACAGCTTAATGTCAGGCATGGTGATTCCACCAGAGGTTCTTTTATTGTTGAGAATAGTTTTTGCTATCCTAGTTTCTTTTTTATTATTTATGAGGCTATGCCAGTGCCTGGTAAATACAGAAGTGGATGCTCACAGTCATCTATAGGATGGAGCACAGGGCCCCCAATGGAGGAGCTAGAGAAAGTACCCAAGGAGTTGAAGGGGTCTCCAACCCTATAGGTGAAACAACAATATGAACTAATCAGAACCCCCAGAACTCGTGTCTCTAGCTGCATATGTAGCAGAGGATGTCCTAGTCAGCCATCATTGGGATGAGAGGCCCCTTGGTCTTGCAAACTTTTATGTACCAGTACAGGGGAACACCAGGGCCAAGATGTGGGAGTGGGTGGGTAGGGGAGCAGGGCATGGGGGGGGGTATAGGGAACTTTTGGGATCACATTTGAAATGTAAATGAAGAAAATATCTAATTAAAAAAAAGAAAAAATAAGAAATACTAGCAAAAAAAAAAAAATCCAGTTAGATCAGTTCTTTAAATAACCCTGACTAGGGCTGGTGAGATGGATCAGCGGGTAAAAGCACCCGACTGCTCTTCCGAAGGTGATGAGTTCAAATCCCAGCAACCACATGGTGGCTTACAACCACCGGTAATGAGATCTGATGCCCTCCTCTGGTGCATCTGAAGTCAGCTATAGTGTACTTATGAATAATAATAAATGAATCCTTGGACTGGAGAGAGCAAGGACTGAGCAAGTGGGACCGACCAGAGCAAGTGGGGCTGACCGGAGCGAGCGGGGCAGACCAGAACGAGCAGGGTTGACCGGAACAAGGAAAAAAATAACCCTGACTAATACATTTCTGTTTCTAAAAAAGTTAAACTGAGTCACCCTTTCTGTTCAGCAATGGTTACCTTATTAGATATAACCATTTCCCATGTACCGCTCAGTCTTTGAAACTTATCATAAAATTATTGTTATAACTTTTAACATAAACCAAGCAAAAAATGCATATGAAGTACTGTTTTATTCTTTAGATGGATTTGAAAATTGTGCTAACAATGTAATTCTATGAAAGTGTGAGTATGTTTTCCACATTCTTTATAGTAGCTATAATCCTCCCAGGCTTACACTTCCTAGATGTCTTATGGCGTTAGCAGGATAGCTAGAGGAGAAAATGACTGGTGTTAGTATTTTTAAGGAAGTACAAGAAATCACACAATGGAAAAATAATGGCTGATTCTGGGACACAAGCCTCCTGGAACAATTTACTACCCTAATAGCACCCATCCGAAAGGTATTCTTGTGAGTATTAAATGAGTTAACATGGATAAAGTGATTAGAGCAGTAGCTGCAATTATCTGTGTGCATAAATACATTAATCACTCCAATTTGACAAACCAGTCAGTAGTAACATTAGGTAAATCAACTCAATGCCCTTAAAATAAGTGACCTGGGGAATAAAAAGGCAGATTGGAAAACACTTCAGGGAAGAAAACTTCGTCTGCTTTACTAGAATCCCAAGTATACACTGGCAATCCTAGCACTTGAAATATTGTAGCAGGACAATTATGAGTTCAAGGCCACATTGATCTATACATTAAGACCCTGTCAGAGAGAAAGAGAAACCACCAATCGGGCCCATGAATATAAGTGCAAAAGTTACTAGCAAAATCAAAATATTAGTAATTGAATCAGTCAAAACACAAAGCAAATTACTTACCATAATCAAGTGGGCTATGTCAGGTATACAAAGCTGGTCTATCTCTTTTAAAATAAATCAATGTAAGCCATCCTGTAGATAAACTAAAGAATAAAACATAGTATTCTATCAAAAGAATCTGACTAAAAAGAATACATATGGAGAACTCCCTCAACTTAATAAAGACCATTAATAGAAACCCCACAGTGAAATGTCAAAACCTAGCCAGTTTCCCACTATCACTGGAATACAAGCAAGTATCTCTCCTCTCACTTATAGAATGTTTTCTATAACTGGGGGCTATAGAAGGAACAGACAGACAAAAGGAGGCAGCTCACAACTGTGTGGAACTAGTCTCCAAGGGAGTGTCTGACTCCCTTCTCTGGCTGCCTCAGACACCAGGCACACAAGTGTCACTCTTTCAAACGTGACACACAGCCAAAACACTCATGCATGTGAAATAAAAAAAAATAATAAATTAATATTTTTTCAAAAGAAAGAGTTGTCGATTTACTTGTTTTGGGGCAAGGGCAGGGGCTGGGGATGATGGGGGGTGGGAAGCAAGTCCTTTGCTATGCAGTCCAGGCTGGCCTTGAACTCACATAAACCCTTCTATTTCTGCCTCCCAATTGCTGGGATTATAGGCCCTGAGTCACCATGTCCAGCTAAGAGTTCATTTGACTGTTTCCAGGAAGATGAATTTCAGATTCTCTAACTACATTAAATTAAATTTGACTTAAATCTGCCTTCCCTAAGCAGGTAAACGGCAACCTAATTAAGGACGGAAACAACCTGTAACCTAAGTTTTATTTTTGTAACAGGTAGTTGAATTTGAGCCAGCTCAAACTTAGCTGAAGCTAAGCTTCAGGCAATCACAGGTTGCAAACTGATCACACCAGTCCACTGAAGGCACATGCTTCATCACATCCTCAAGCAACCAGCTGTTTCCGCATTGTCACTTCTTTGTTTCTTTCTGTAAACATTGTCTGCCCACACTGCTAGGTGGAGCTCTCTGAACCTCTCATAGTGAAGCAATGCCTGATTTATGAATCATTCCTTGCTCAAATAAACTCCTAAATTAGGTTTACCTGAAGTTTCTCATGAAACAAAGTTAAACTGCAGAATAAGACCAGTTGAGAGATCAATTGACTTAAAGTCAAGAGAGAATCCCTAGAATTCTGTTTAAGGATGGGAGTATAGGTTTCTATATGTGGTTCCTTTCTTGACTTTTTTTTAAAAAAAAAAAAAGATTTAAAATTCCATGTATGTGAGTACATTATCATTGTCTTCAGACACACCAGAAAAGGGCATCAGATCCCCATTACATAAGGTTGTGAGCCACCATGTGGTTGCTAGGAATTGAACTCAGGACCTCTGGAAGAACAGTCAGTGCTCTTACCCGCTGAACTATCTGCCAGCCCCTATATGCAGTTCATTAAACAGAAATTCATGACTACTAAAAATTCGTTTCTTCAGTCACATTAGCCCCATTTCAAGAGCTAAAGAGTCACTCTGCTAATGGGAACACATTTCCACAATGACCAGAACTTCTCTTGGTCTACACCTTACTAGGGTACTGTGGATGAGACTACAGATGAGAGCTTTGGAATTCAGAGCTTTCTACTCCAGGCTTCTTGACTACCCAACATTGCTTTACCTACCTTCTCTCTAACCTCTACCTCTGAAATTTGTGAGCATGATGATTAGTAAGATTATACATCCCATAATGGAGTTCAGCTGTCAGTACTTCTCCATGGGCAAGGATTTTATATCACAAATTATATATCAAAGAATAAGTGAATGCATCCATTTCACTAACCACTGCCCTAAAATGACCATACTCTCCAATAGAGGAAAACAGCATGTAAACTAAATTATTTTTTATTAGTTATGTTCTTCATTTACACTTCAAATGCTATCCTGAAAGTCCCCTATACCAACCCTGGCCCTGCTCCCCAACCCACCCACTCCTGCTTCCTGGCCCTGGTATTCCCCTGTACTGGGGCATATAATCTTTGCAAGACCAAGGGCCTCTCCTCCCACTGATGGCTGACTAGGCCATCTTCTGCTACAAATGCAGCTAGAGACACGAGTTCTAGGGGTACAGGTTAGTTCATATTGTTATTTCTCCTATAGGGTTGCAGACCCCTTCAGCCCCTTGGGTACTTACTCTAGATCCACCATTGGGGGTCCTGTGTTCCATCCAATAAATTACTGTGAGCATCCACTTCTGTATTTGCCAGGAAATGGCATAGCCTCACAAGAGACAGCTATATCAGGGTCTTGTCAGCAAAATCTTGCTGGCATATGCAATAGTGTCTGGGTTTGATGGCTGTTTATGGGAAGAATCCCCGGGTGGGACAGTCTCTGGATAGTCCTTCCTTCCGTCTCAGCTCCAAACTTTGTCTCAAAATTCGAAGAAGATATCAGAAGATGGAAAGATCTCCAATGCTCATGGATTGGCAGGATTAATATAGTAAAAATGGCTATCTTGCCAAAAGAAATCTACAGATTCAATGCAATCCCCATCAAAATTCCAACTCAATTCTTCACCGAGTTAGAAAGGACAATTTGCAAATTCATCTGGCGTAACAAAAAACCTAGGATAGCAAAAACTATTCTCAACAATAAAAAAACCTCAGGTGGAATCACCATGCCTGACCTCTAGCTGTACTACAGAGCAATTGTGATAAAAAAAAAAAAAAAAAAAAAAAAAAAAAAAAAAAAAAAAAACAAAAAAAAAAAAAA
>LR749485.1:4281583-4316129 GCA_902729485.2 Mus minutoides | reverse complement strand
CAAATGGTGCTGGCTCAACTGGCGGTTATCATGTAGATGAATGTGAATTGATCCATTCTTATCTCCTTGTACAAAGCTCAAGTCTAAGTGGATCAAGGAACTCCACATAAAACCAGAGACACTAAAACTTATAGAGGAGAAAGTGGGGAAAAGCCTCGAAAATAAGGGTACATGGGAAAAATTCCTGAACAGAACAAGAAGGGCTTGTGCTGTAAGATCAAGATCAAGAATCTACAAATGGGACCTCATAAAGTGCACGCCTTTAATCCCAGCACTTGGGAGGCAGAGGCAGGCGTATGTCTGAGTTCGAGGCCAGCCTGGTCTACAGTGTGAGTTCCAGGACAGCCAGGTGATACAGAGAATCCCTGTCTCAAAAAAAAAAAAAATGCAAAGCTTCTGTAAAGCAAAAGACACTGTCAATAAGACAAAAAGGCCACCAACAGATTGGGAAAGGATCGTTACCAATCCTAGATCTGATAAGGGACTAATATCCAATAGATACAACGAACTCATGAAGCTGGACTCGAGAAAATTAAATAACCCCATTAAAAAAATGGCGTACAGAGCTAAACAAAGAATTCTCAACTGAGGAATACTGAAGGGCTGAGAAGCACCTGAAAAAATGTTCAACATCCTTAATCATCAGGGAAATGCAAATCAAAACAACCCTGAGATTCCACGGCACACCAGTCAGAATGGCTAAGATCAATGCCCCACCCTGGTGGTCCATCACATAATCAGCCACCAAATGCAGACACTACTGCATACACCAGCAGGATATTGCTGAAAGGACCCTGATATAGCTGTCTCCTGTGAGGCTTTGACAGTCACTGACAAATACAGAAGTGGATGCTCACAGTCATCTATAGGGCAGAACACAGGGTCCCCAATGTAGGAGCTAGAGAGAGTACCCAAGAGCTGTAGGGGTCTGCAACCCTATAAATGGAACAACAATATGAACTAATCAGAACCCCCAGAGCTCATGTCTCTAGCTGCATATGTATTAGAAGATGGACTATTTGGCCATTATTGGGAAGAAAGGCCCTTGGTCTAGCAATGTTTATATGCCCCAGTACAGGGGAATGCCAGGGCCAAGTAGTAGGAGTGGGTGAGTAGGGGAGCAGGGAGGGGGGAGGGTATAGGGGACTTATGGGATAGCACTTGAAATGTAGATGAAGAAAATATCTAATAAAAAATGTGGAAAAAAAATTCAGGTGACAGCAGATGCTGGCCAGGATGTGGAGAAAGAGGAACACCCCTCCATTGCTGGTAGGATTGCAAGCTGGTACAACCACTCTGGAAAACAGTATGGCGATTCCTCTCAAAATTGGACATAGTACTACCGGAGGATCCAGAAATACCACTCCTGGGCATATACCCAGAAGATGTTGCAATTGATAATAAGGACACATGCTCCACTATGTTCATAGCAGCCTTATTTATAATAGCCAGAAGCTGGAAAGAATCCAGGTGTCCCTCAACAGAAGAATGTGGTACAGAAAATGTGGTATATCTACACAATGGAGTACTACTCAGCTATTAAAAACAATAAATTTATGAAATTCTTGGGGAAATGGATGGATCTGGAGGGTATCATCCTGAGTGAGGTAACCCAATCACAAAAGAACCCACATGCTATGCACTCACTAATAAGTGGATATTAGCCCAGAAACTTAGAATATCCAAGATACAATTTGCAAAACACATAAAATTCAAGAAGAAGGAAGACCAGCATGAGGATACTTCATTCCTCCTTAGAATGGGGAACAAAAATACCCATGGAGGGTGTAAACTAAATTATAACGTATATTTCCAGAGATAAGACAACTTCCATCTGCTAAAGGATTGCCTCAAGGCCCTACAAGAGAATGGCATGTAAGCAGAGATTTAAAGGCTGTGTCCACATTTCCCAGGCATGAAAATGAAGAAAACTTTCCCAGAGAGAGAAATAATAAAACTCAATTTGGAGAGGCAGTAAAGAGTCTAGCAGGTTGAAAAAAGGTGTATCAAATGAACATGGGCATGTTTACTACAGTCTCTGAAGAAAACCCCAGCAGGAAACAAGCATTTCCAAATGTACAAACTGACATGAAGCTATAGCCGTCTTCTTCTCTCACAAACAGCTTTTCAGTCAGTGTCAGGAATGAGACTGACCCACACACACACACACACACACACACACACACCAACCTGGAGAATTACAGCTTCCAGCTGTTACCTTTCCCTCAGTTACAAACTTACCCCAGAGACCAATGTTGTTCTAATTTTATACACCTTAATTACATGCAAGTTTTGAGCTGAGAAGGGAGAAAATTGATGGACCTATTTCTGTATCATCCCCAAAACAAATTTAAAAAGAGAGAGAGAGATGGCTGCCATGTGGTTCTTGTATCCAAGCCTGATGACCAGAGTTTCATTCCCAGAATCCATATAGTATATAAGGAGAGATCCAACAAGTTCACTTTGACCTATACCCCACAACATACACATGAATAAACAGACATAATAAAAATAAAGTAGAAAAAAAGTAATATTTGGTGCAAATCTATCACTTGCCATGTACTCCTCACTATATTTAGATAATATTTCATACTGTAAAAAAATCTCTATGAAATAAAAATTATTTCCGTTTACTAGATTTCTAAAGCTATTCTGCACACAGAATTAAAACAGAATAAAATATAAAAGTAGTATTTGGTGTAACCCTACCATGTAACCATCACTATACTTAGATAGGATAATATTTCATATGCTAAAACAGCTTTATGGAGTAAAAATTACTTCTTTTTGTTTATTTCTAAAATTATTCTGCTCAGAGAATTAAAATGACTTCCCAAGGTCTAACGGCAAGAAAGTAACATACTGATTTTGAATCCTATACTGATTCAATTCATTCTACCATATTTTCCTAAGATTTTCTTCAAAAAAAAAAAAAAGGTCAAGGGATAGGGTCACTGGTTCATTGTTAAAACATTTACTTAGCATGTGCAAGGCCTTGGTTTGATCCCCAGCGCCAGCAAAAATAAAATAAAATAGCACACACACACTCAATTCCTCCTTTTCTATTCATTTAGATGTGGTAGCACACATCCAACACATGCAACTCTGAGAACTTAGCAAGACAATATTTGTAAGGCAAACTGATATCACAATATATACAGCATACATTAGAGACATTGATCCAAAATTATGTTACAGTGTAACTTCCTCTATATCCATAAGCAAGTCATTTGCTTACTCCGTGCTGGTTGCTCAAAAAGCAAAATAGAAAGCCTGAAACTAGAAGATGGTGAAAGCACCGTGTTTTTACATTTTAACATTTCTAAAATCATGATTCATCATACTATCATGCGCATCACACTGCACATCATACCTTGACATTTGTTATCTAGTAGTTGTATATGTAACTATGGCACAATATATTACTGGATACTTAACTCATGGAAAATTCCATTCTAAATGTGGTAGAAAGGTTGCTATTTCTTGCTACCACCCTCAAAAACAGATGTTTGTATTAGAGGGAAAATGAGTAGCTACTCCAAGACTACAGAGCTAGTAACTGGTTGATACACAATTCAACATTATACAATCTAAATTTAAAAAAAAAAAAAAAAGAGTTCAAAGAAGCTGGAGAGATGACTTGTTGAAGAGCATTGGCTGCATTGCAGAGAACCTGAAGTTCATTTCCCAGTGCTCACATGGTGACTCATAACCATCTATAATTCCAGTTCCAAGGAATCTGATACCCTCTTCTGGCTCCTCAAATACCAGGCACACACAAGGTGCACAGACATTCATGCAGGCAACATCAATACACATAAATGATAAATATTTTGCAGTGTTTAAAAGACAGAAATGAACTACATGTGACATAAAAAGTATAAGCAGCGGGTAGGAAGGGACCAGCAAGCTAAGTCTGGGGTTAAATAGGCGAGGACAGTGGGGGAGGAGTAAGAACACAGCTAACTCAGCAATCGGAAGCACCAGAGCGAAATCCATAACTTTGCATGCTTACTTTTAAACTTACAAAATAAAAACATGGACGTTTCTGGTTTTAAACTGTCGCCAGGGTAACAGTAATAAAAGGACAGAGAAGACAGTTCTCATCCCCCACAGAAACATCAAAATAAAGCAGAAACAGTTTTAAACAGACATTATCAGAGCTCTGGAATGTAGGCAAAGGTTCACAATGACCAACTGAAGGCTGATTTTTTTTTAAGGCAACCTCAATGTAGGAGTGGTGTTTGTGTCATTTTTACATGTCTTGGGCCTCTAACCTTCGGCCTGTTGAAAGTGGCATTTTGATGTTTTAAAGTTGTTCATTCTGTATCCTAGCTTGGGCTCTGGGCTCTAGTTCCACAGAAAACAAAACAGACTTTATTTGCAAACTCCTGTGACTTTCTTTTCAAACCAATTTGGGAGGGCTTCGTGAAGGACTGAAGCCAGAAACTTGTGGTAATTTTTCCTAATACTGAACTCAGGCTAAAACATCTAGTATTTCAAAACTAGACTGGCAGAGTGTAATGACATACCTTTTGATCCCAGCTTACTCATGAGGGAGAGCAAACTTGAACAGTAAGATACTGTCCAGCAAAAGGAAAAAAGAAGGGAGGACTAGAGAGATGACTCAGTGAGCAAACACTTGCCTAGTCTGCATAAAACCAACCAGAGGTTAAATTGACCAGAGGGAAGAGGAGTGTGGGCATAAGGGTGTGGAATAGAGAGGAGTCCATCTGCAAAGCCTAGTAACAGTTGGTTGCTGTCAATGAGGAAGAAGTGGTGGTGATCATAGTGGTGTCTTTGTAATCTCCTGGCCTTAATGAAAAGAGTATATGCCAAACTGTTACTGAACACACCAATACCTGTGACCACACAGGATAAAGAGTAAGCTCTTTGCAAATATACTTTGTAAGAAAAAAAATCACTACACCAGACCACTCTTTGAACTTCGGTAATCAAAAGGATGAATGGCTAACCCTAAAATGAAAGCACATCTGATTTCCAAAATTATCACAATATTCCAATATTCAGTTTGCAAGAACAAAAGTCACAAGTTACACTTTCCATCTGGGATTCCCAGTGGCCATACATACCTGACCTGGACTCAAGTCAATGTCTTGCTCAGCCATCACCAAAGAAGCTTCCTCCTGCAGTAGATGGGAAACAAGAGACCCACAACTGGACAGTGTGCAGAAAGTGAGAGAACACTTTCTCAGAACACCCAGCCCTACACTGGATGTCTTCACAAAACTCCTCAGGGCTCAAGAACTGTTCAGAAGAGGAAGCAAAAGACTGTAAGAGCCAGAGGGATTAGATGACACCAAAGAAACCATATCTTTACAGACACAAGAGAATAGACCCACATATGAACTCAGAGACTGTGGCAGCATGCACAGGTTCAAGCCAGACAGGGTCAGAGTGCCAAGAGGAGACACAGACACCAGCCCCTATCCCCAACCAACAAGCTATCTGTAATTATCTACTCTTACTGGGTAGACAAACTACACTTAATGACAGGCCCCATGCCCAACAGCAGATGGCTAACACAAAATGAAGTCAAAGATATTTTGAAGGTTTTTATTTTATTTTTATTTTTGTCTCAAATTGTTTTGTTTGGGCTATTTTTACCTTACTGATCTCTTTGCTTGTAAATTGTGGTTTCCAATTCTGTGGTTTTAATGGGTGTGTTAGTCAAGGTTCTTTAAGATGAACAGAACTTACAGGGGAAAATATATGCAGGATTAGAATGGCTTACAGATTGCAGTCCAGCAAGTCCAACAATGGCTGTATACAAACAGAAAGTTCAAGAATGCAGTAGTTGTTAAGTACACAAGGCTAGATGTCTCAGTAGACCCTGGAATCCTAAAGATGTAGGCTCTAGTGCCAGTGAAGAAATGGATATGCTAGCAAGGAGAGGGCAAACAGGAAAAGGAAAAAAGTTTCAGTCTTCCATGTCCTTTATCTAGGCTGCCAACAACAGAAGATGTGCCCCAGATTGGAAGTGTGCCTTCCCACCTCAAAAGATGGGGATGAAAGGTATATTATTTAAGAAAAAATATTTAATTAAGAAAATCCCGGCAAGTCCCTTCCGATCGGCACCAGTACCTGGCCATCTTGGGCGCAGAGTCTGCGGACACCCCCACGGTCCCTAGAGGACTCTCCACGCAATCTTGGGTCCACTGCTGAGTGGAACACAACTTCTGTTCCAATCCAATCGCGGGATCTGAGACAGCATTGAGGAAGCAGAGGATCGGCCAGACCAGGGGCATAGGTCCCTTCCGGTCGGTGCCAGTGCCAGGTCACCTTGGGCGCAGGGTCGGTGGACACCCGCACGGTCCCTAGAGGATTCTCCACGCGATCTGGAGACCACTGGTAAGTGGAGCACAACATCTGTGACAATCCAATCACGCAGGACCCAGAACAGCATTAGGGAGGCAGAGAATCTGCCAGACCAGAGGCACAAGCCCCTTCCGGTCGGCACCAGTACCTGACCACCTTGGGCCCAGAGGCTGCGAACACCCCCACGGTCCCTAGAGGACTCTTCACTCCTTCAAGGGACCACAGACAAGACAGTTTCACACTCCTCGAAGGAAACACCACTCCCAGGCACTGTAACAAGCCCAGGATCTTAGGACAACAGTATCCCAGGATAACAGGAGCTGGGTCACACCAGTATTTCAGGGTCTCAGTGGAACCTGACTGCCAAGAACTCAGACACACCCAGAATCTCAGATTCAAAGGAGCCCACATTCAAAGGATCACAGTGATAGCTGGACTCTGTGGAGTCCAGAATCAACTGGGATTATAAGAAAGTCAGGCTCCAATAAGATATATTGAGGAAAGTAAACACTAGAGATAATCAGATGGCAGGAGGCAAGCATAAGAACAGAAGTAACAGAAACCAAGGTTGCTTGGCATCATCAGAACCAAACTGTCCCACCATGGCAAGTGCTGGATACACCATCACACCAGAAAAGCAAGACATGGATCTAAAGTCACTCGTCATGATGATGATGGAGGATTTTAAGAAGGAAATACAGGAAAACACAGGTAAACAACTAGAAGCATTTAAAGAAGAAACAGAGAGTTACAGGAAAACAATACTAAACAGGTGATAGCATTGAACCATCCAGGACCTAAAAATGAAAGTAGAAACAATAAAGAAAATCCAAAAGGAGATAACCCTGGAGGTAGAAACCATAGGAAAGAAATCAGGAACCATAGATACGAGCAACAGAATACAAGAGATGGAAGAGAGAATCTCAGGTGCAGAAGATTCCATAGGGATCATGAACACAACAATCAAAGACAACACAAAATGCAAACAGATCCTAACTCAAAATATCCAGGAAATCCAGGACACAATGAGAAGACCAAACCTACGGATAATAGGAGTAGATGAGAATGAAGATTCTCAACCTAAAGGGCCAGCAAATATCTTCAACAAAATTATAGAAGAAAACTTCCCATACTTAAAGAAAGAGATGCCCATAAACATACAAGAAGCTTACAGAACTCCAAATAAACTAGACCATAAAAGAAATTCCTCCCGACACATAATAATCAGAACAACGAATGCACCAAAGACAGAATATTAAAAGCAGTAAAGGAAAAAGGTCAAGTAACATATAAAGGCAGGCCTATTAGAAAACTCCAAACTTCTCACCTGATACTATGAAAGCCAGAAGATCCTGGACAGATGTTATACAGACACTTAGATAACACAAATGCCAGCCCAGGTTACTATATCCAGCTCTCAATTACCTCTCAATTACTCTCAATTACCATAGATGGAGAAACCAAAGTATTTCATGACAAAACCAAATTTACACAATATCTTTCCACAAGTCCAGCCCTTCAAAGGATAATAACGGAAAAACACCAATACAAGGACGGAAACTACACCCTAGAAAAAGCAACAAACCTAAAAGCAACAAACCTAAAAGAAGACAGCCACAAGAACAGAATCCCAACTCTAACAACAAAAATAACAGGAAGCAACAATTACTTTTCCTTAATATCTCTCAATATCAATGGACTCAATTCCCCAATAAAAAGACTTAGACTAAAGACTAGCTACGCAAATAGGACACAACATTTTGCTGCTTACAGGGAACAAACCTCAGGGAAAAAGACAAACATTCCCTCAAAATAAAAGGCTGGAAAATAATTTTCCAAGCAAACGTCTGAAGAAACAAGCTGGAGTAGCCATTCTAATATCGAATAAAATTGACTATCAACACAAACTTATCAAAAAAGACAAGGAGGGGCACTTCATACTCATCAAAGGTAAAATCCTCCAAGAGGAACTCTCAATTCTAAATATCTATGATCCAAATGTAAGGGCAGCCACATTCATTAAAGAAACTTTAGTAAAGTTCAAAGCACACATTGCACCTCACACAATAATAGTGGGAGACTTCAACACCCCACTCTCATCAATGGACAGATCCTGGAAACAGAAACTAAACAGAGACACAGTCAAACTAACAGAAGCTATGAAACAAATGGATTTAACAGATATCTACAAGTCATTTTATCCTAAAACAAAAGGATTTACCTTCTTCTCAGCACCTCATGGTACCCTCTCCAAAATTGACCATATAATTGGCCACAAAACAGGCCTCAACGGATACAAAAATATTGAAATTGTCCCATGTATCCTACCATGGACTAAGGTTGATACTCTTCAATAACAACATAAATAACAGAATGTCAACATTCACGTGGAAACTGAACAACACTCTACTCAATGATACCTTGGTCAAGGAAGAAAGAAAGAAAGAAATTAAAGACTTTTTAGAGTTTAATGAAAATGAAGCCACAACATACCCAAACTTATGGGGCACAATGAAAGCATTCCTAAAAGGAAAACTCATATCTCTGAGTAGCCTTCAAAAAGAAACTGGAGAGAGCATACACCAGCAGGTGACAGCACACCTAAAAGCTCTAGAAAAAAAGGAAGCAAATTCACCCTAGAGGAGTAGACAACAGGAAACAATCAAACCCAGGGGCAAAATAAGCAAGTGGAAACAAAAAGAAGTATTCAAAGAATCAACCAAACCAGGAGCTGGTTCTTTGAGAAAATCAACAAGAAAGATAAACCCTTAGCCAGAATCACTAGAGGGCACAGGGACAGCCTCCTAATTAACAAAATCAGAAATGAAAAGGGAGACATAACAACATATCCTGAAGAAATAAAAAAAAAAATCAGAGCCTTCTACAAAAGGCTATATTCAACAAAACTGGAAAATCTGGATGAAATGGACAAATTTCTAGATAGATACCAAGTACCAAAGTTAAATCAGGATCAGATTAATGACCTAAACAGTCCTATATCCCCTAAAGAAATCGAAGCAGTCATTAATAGTCTCCCAACCAAAAAAAGCCCAGGACCAGATGGGTTTAGTGCAGAGTTCTATCAGACCTTCAAAGAAGACCTAATTCCAGTTCTTCTCAAACTTTTCAACAAAATAGAAACTGAAGGTACTCTTCCCAATTCATTCTATGAAGCCACAATTACTCTGATACCAAACCACATAAGGACACGACAAAGATAGAGAACTTCAGACCAATTTCCCTCATCAATATCAATATAAAAATACTCAATAAAATTCTAGCTAACGGAATCTAAGAACATATCAAAAGGATCATCCATCATGACCAAGTAGGCTTCATCCCAAGAATGTAGGGATGGTTT
Source organism: Mus minutoides (assembly GCA_902729485.2). NCBI lineage: Eukaryota > Metazoa > Chordata > Mammalia > Rodentia > Muridae > Mus > Mus minutoides. The sequence continues at coordinate 4,306,429 of LR749485.1, read as the reverse complement.
AATATACAGAAATCCATCAACGTAATCCACTATATAAATAACCACATGATCATCTCGTTAGATGCTAAGAAAGTATTTGACAAAATCCAACACCCATTCATGATAAAAGTCTTGGAAAGATCAGGAATTCAAGGCCCATACCTAAACATAATAAAAGCAATCTACAGCAAACCAATAGCCAACATCAAACTAAATGGAGAGAAGCTGGAAGCAATCCCACTAAAGTCAGGGACTAGACAAGGCTGCCCACTTTCTATCGACCTATTCAATATAGTACTTGAAGTCCTAGCCAGAGCAATTTGACAACAAAAGGAAATCAAGGGGATACAAATTGGAAAGGAAGAATTTAAATATCACTATTTGCAGATGACATGATACTATATATAAGTGACCCTAAAAACTCCACCAGAGAACTCCTAAACCTGATAAACAGCTTCACTAAAGTAGCTGGATATAAAATTAACTCAAACAAATCAATGGCCTTTCTCTACACAAAGGATAAATGGGCTGAGAAAGAAATTAGGGAAATAACACGCTTCACAATAGTCACAGAGAATATAAAATATCTTGGTGTGACTCTAACTAAGGAAGTAAAAGATCTGTATGATAAGAACTTCAAGTCTCTGAAGAAAGAAATCCAAGAAGATCAGAAGATGGAAGGGTCTCCCATACTCATGGATTGGCAGGATCAATATAATAAAAATGGTTATCTTGCCTAAAGCAATCTACAGATTTAATGCAATCCCGATCAAAATTCCAACTCAATTCGTCACTGAGTTAGAAAGGGCAATTTGCAAATTCATCTGGAATAATAAAAAACCTAGGATAGCAAAAACTATTCTCAACAATAAAAGAACCTCTGGTGGAATCACCATGCCTAACCTCAAGCTGTACTACAGAGCAAATTGTAATAAAAACTGCATAGTATTGGAACAGCGACAGACAGGTAGATCATTGAAAAAGAATTGAAGACCCAGAGATGAACCCACACACCTATGGTCACCTGATCTTTGACAAGGGAGCTAAAACCATCCAGTGGAAAAAAGACAGCATTTTCAACAAATGACGCTGGCATAACTGGCACTTATGTAGAAAAATGTGAATTGATCCATTCTTATCTCCTTGCACTAAGGTCAAGTCTAAGTGGTTCAAAGAACTTTACATAAAACCAGTGACACTGAAACTCATAGGGGAGAAAGTGGGGAAAAGCCTCGAAGATATGGGCACTGGGGAAAAAATCCTGAATAGAACAGCAATGGCCTGTGCTGTAAGATCGAGAAGTAACAAATGGGACCTCATAAACTTGCAAAGCTTCTGTAAGGCAAAAGATACAGTCAATAAGACAAAAAGGCCACCAAGAAATTGGGAAATAATCTTTACCAATCCTAAATCAGGTAGGGGACTAATATCCAATATGTATAAAGAACTCAAGAAGGTAGACTCCAGAAAATCAAATAACCCCATTAAAAAATGGAGCACAGAGCTAAACAAGAATTCTCAACTGAGGAATACCGAATGGCTGAGAAGCACCTGAAAAAATGTTCAACATCCTTAATTATCAGGGAAATGCAAATCAAAACAACCCTTAGATTCCACCTCACACCAGTCAGAATGGCTAGGGTCAAAAATTCAGGTGTCAACAGATGCTGGCGAGGATGTGGAGAAAGAGGAACACTCCTCCATTGTTGGTGGGATTGCAAGCTTGTACAACCACTCTGGAAAGCAGTCTGGCTGTTCCTCAGAAAATTGGACATAGTACTACCGGAAGATCCAGAAATACCTCTCCTGGGCATATATCCAGAAGATTTTCCAACTGGTAATAAGGACACATGCTCCACTATGTTCATAACAGCCTTATTTATAATAGCCATATGTGCTCACTGATAAATGGATATTAGCCCAGAAACGTAGAATACCCAAGATACAATTTGCAAAATACAAGAAAATCAAGAAGGAAGACCAACGTGTGGATACTTCATTCCTCCTTTGAATAGGAAACAAAATACCCATGAAAGGAGTTACAGAGACAAAGTTTAGAGCTAAGATGAAAGGATGGACCATACAGAGACTACCCCACCAGCAGGGATCCATCCCATAATCAGTCACTAAACTCAGACACTATTGCATAGGACAGCAAGTGTCTACTTAAGGGACCCTGATAAAGCTGTCTCTTACAGAAGTAGATGCTCACAGTCATCTATATGATGGAACACACAGGGCCCACAATGGAGAAGCTAGAGATAGAACCCCAGGAGCTGAAGGGGTCTGCAACCCTAGAAGAGGATCAACAATATGAACTAACCAGAACCCCCAGAACTCGTGTCTCTAGCTCCATATGTAGCAGAAGATGGCCTAGTCAGCCATCATTGGGAGAAGAGGCCCCTTGGTATTGCAATCTTTATATACCCCAATACAGGGGAATGCCAGGGCCAAGAAGTGGGAGTGGGTGGGCAGGGGAACAGGGCTGGGGGAGGGGGGAGGGAACTTTCGGGATAGCATTTGAAATGTAAATTAAGAAAATATCTAATAAAAATATTGAAAAAAAATAGCCAGAAGCTGGAAAGAACCCAGATGTCCCTCAACATAGGAATGGATACAGAAAATGTGGTACATTTACACAATGAAGTACTACTCAGCTATTAAAAACAATGAATTTATGAAATTCCTAGGCAAATGGATGGATCTGGAGGGTATCATCCTGAGTGAGGTAACCCAATCACAAAAGAACTCACATAAAATGTACTCACTGATAAGTGGATATTAGCCCAGAAACTTAAGAATACCCAAGATACAATTTGCCAAACACATGAAACTCAAGAAGAACGAAGCTCAAAATGTGGACACTTTGCCCCTTCTTAGAATTAGGAACAACACACACATGGAAGGAGTTTCAGAGACCAAGTGTGGAGCTGAGACAAAAGGATGGACCAACTAGTGACTGCTGCAGCCAGGGATCCATCCCAAAATCAGCCACCAAACGCAGACACTACTGCATATGCCAGCAAGATAGTGCTGAAAGGGCCCTGACATAGCTGTCTCATGTGAGGCTATACCAGTGCCTGGCAAACACAGAAGTGGACGCTCACAGTCCACTTGCTATTGGATGGAACATAGGGTTCCCAATGGAGGAGCTAGAGAAAGTTCCCAAGGAGCTGAAGGGGTCTCCAGCCCTATAGGTTGAACAACAATATGAACTAACCAGTACCCCCAGAGCTGGTGTCTCTAGCTGCATATGTAGCAGAAGATGGCCTAGTTGGCCATCATTGGGAAGAGAGGCCCCTTGGTCTTGCAACTTTTATATGCCCCAGTACAGGGGAACGCCAGGGCCAAGAAGTGGGAGTGGGTGGATAGGGGAGCAGGGCGGGGGTGAGGGAGGGTATAGGGGACTTTCAGGACAGCATTTGAAATGTAAATGAAGAAAATATCTAATAAAAATGGAAAAAAAAAAAAGAAAATCCCTCAGAGGTGAACCCAGCCACTTAGGTTTTAGTTAATTGCAGAGGTAGTCAAGTTGACAAGCATAGCCATCACAAGGTGTGTGTGTGTGTGTGTGTGTGTGTGTGTGTGTGTGTGTGTGCATTTGTGTGTGTATGTGTGCATGTGGATATGTGTGTGTGTGCGTGTATGTGTGCGCGTGTATGTATGTATATATGCTATGTGTGTGTATATGTGTGTATGTGTGCACGTGTATGTATGCGTGTATGTGTGTGTATATATGTGTAGGTGTGTGTGAATGTGTGTATGTGTGTATGTATGTGTGTATTTGTATATGTGTGTATATGTGTGAATATGTGTGTATATGTGTGTATGTGTGTGCATGTGTGTGTGTGCATGTGTACATGTGTGTGTGCATGTGTGTGCATGTGTGTGTGCATTGTGTGTGTGCATGTGTGTGTGTATATGTGTGTGCATGTGTGTGTGCATGTGTGTATGTGTGAATTTCTCATGCCTCTTTCTTCTTTTTCCCCTTTTTACTGAAATATACTATTTCATTTTTATTACTTATTCTTTTTTGTTTTGTTCTTTATCTTTTTTAATTGCTTGTTTTCTTAAAAGTGAGAAAGAAGGCATGGAGTTGAATGGATGAAAAGGTAGGGAGGATCTGGAAGAAGATCAGAATATACTGTACAAAAATAACTATTTTTTAAAAATTAATGACTTCCACTTTGCTCACCCTGAAATGGATTAGGGCTTCAAGACATAAACTGCTACAGCCCTGGTAAATACTATCAAGTAGAAATATAATTTGTCTTCTGAAGAGAACACGATCTTGAATTTACCATACATGCACATTATGGTATGTATAAATTTTCCTTTAGAATATCCTGGATCTATAATGATCTACATTTTAATAAAAATAATGGCAAAAATTACAAGTCACATGAAGAAACAAGTATCATCAAATCAAAGGAATAAATTGACAAAAAAGAAAAACAACCTGGGGAAAATCCATTTACCACACTAAGGAAACAAAATTGTCAGCCGGGCGTGGTGGCCCACGCCTTTAATCCCAGCACTCGGGAGGCAGAGGCAGGTGGATTTCTGAGTTTGAGGCCAGCCTGGTCTACAAAGTGAGTTCCAGGACAGCCAGAGCTATACAGAGAAACCCTGTCTCGAAAAAACAAAAAACAAAAAACAAAAAAACAAACCCAAAATTGTCAAAATGACTGTCTTAAATACATAAAAAGAGCTAGTGAAAAATACACAGAACTAAAGTGAATCATGGGAATGATGCATGAAATATATATATATGTGTGTGTGTGTGTGTGTGTGTGTATCATATGAGATATATAGGATATGATTATATATAATGCACATATGAGATATATATGATATATATATGAGGTTAAGAATGGCTAGATTGCATATAATAGAACTTTCAGAAAACAAATGAATAAAAATGATTATTTGAAGAAATAATGGTCTAATAATAATGTTCCCCAAATTAATTTTCAAACAATTAATCTATGCCTTTAATTCTAGAACTCTGGAGGCAGATACAGGCAGATCTCTGAGTTTGAGGCCAGCCTGGTCTACAGAGTGAGTTCCAAGACAGCCAGGTAACACAGAGAAACTCTGTCTCAAAAAAGTCAAAGAAGAGGTTGAGGAGGAGGTTGTGGAGAGAAGGAAAAGGAAGAGGAGGAGGGAGGGAGGGAGGGAGGGAGGGAGGGAGAGAGAGAGAGAGAGAGAGAGAGAGGAGGAATCTATACAACCAAGCAACACACCAAACACCAAGCCCTAAATGGGATAAATTCAACTAGATAGAAGCTGAAACCTACAATAAATGGACTATCAAAATCCAAATAGATAGGACTGGAGTGATAGATAAGCAATTAAAGCAATTAAGAAACTGTTCTTCCAGAGAGTACAAATTCACTTGCCATAACTCCAGCTCCAGGGGATCTAACTCCCTCTTTTGGCCTCCAAGAGTGCTGGCACTTGCATGCACACTTGCATATCACCTACATGTACAAGCAGACACCAACACACATGCACACACGCATGTACAGGTACACACAGAAATCCTTTCCTTAAGCCAAAGTCAGTTTGCAAAGCAGCAAAAGAAAAGTAATTCATCTCATCAAAGGGTCCTTCATCAAAACTAACAGCAATTTTCCCGTCAGCATCCATGGAGTCCAGAAGAGAGCAAAATGAAAAAAAAAAAAAAAAAAAAAAAAAAACTTTTAAACTCTCCCCCATGTATTCTATCCAGCCATGTTAATATAACCCTCTAATGTTAACACTCGAGGATTCAGGATTCAGGATTCTACATTCTGGGCCACCCAGGGTTATATTTTGTCAAACAAAAGGAAAGGAAAGGCCAGGTCTACTGGTATATATCTATAAATCCAGCATTCAAGAGGCACAGGCATATGGTTCTCTGCAAGTTTGAGGCCAGCCTGGTCTACATAGTGAATTCCAGGCTAGTCAGAGCTATACAGTGAGGCCCCAGCTCTTGAGACAGAAATAACAGAACAGAGAGGCTATACGAGGGAAACTAGGAGGAGGGCTTTAAATGGGAAAAAGAGAGGAAGGACAATACAGAGGGAGAGGAAGGGAAGAGGGATAAGTAACACTAAGTATATTTGAAAAGCTATAGGGAATCTTAACATTTTGTATTCACAAAATATTATAATATATTGTGCCAAATATGGTGATAATGCTCCCATAAGAGCCATAGACCCTCTAACAAAAATGCCAGGCATGAAAAAACACTTTTCAAGTTTTTAGTCAGAAGAGTCCAAGAAACCCTTAATATAAGATAGTGCCATTGCCCTTCCAGAATTTGAAGGTAAATCTGTTATGGAAGACACCATGCTCTTCAGACAAAGGACTCTGAGGAAACAGGATCTGGCCTGAAAGCTTCCTCCATGAGGTCTAGCTTTCATAGTGCCATAAGGTGCTTTGCAAGCTGTTGAGGGGAGCAATTAACAGTCCTACCTAGTTGTAAAATCTGTGAATCACAATGACCCGAATGGCAAGATATCCCTAAAGGTGCAATAGTGGCCCTTATACGTTGGCAATACCCACCAGCTGTCTACTTGAACCATAGGCTCGCTCAACAGAAGGAAAATCAAACCTAGCCAACTTATCCATGACTAGTGAGGTCATAGATCTCAGAGGAGAACCTAAATCACTGCCATTTTGCTAAAACCAGTAAATGTCCAGCTGCATTCTATATACTTAGCCTTATTCACATGGATAAGTGTGACTCTCATCCTTCAAAGAAACTTCTTTCTCAACAGATGGAGACAATTACAGAAAGCTACACAACTGGTCAAAAAAGCAGAGAACTGACTGTGGGTGCCCAGACCCAATTTATAGATCTACAGCACATCTGCACCTAAAGCTCTGGGAACATCATGGTTGAGGATGTGGAAAGATTCTACAAGCCAGAGGACCTAGAGCAATGAGACTATGTCCTTTATATAGAACAGGGAAGCTTTACCCATGAAATCTCAACAATATGGCTGTCTAAACAAGACCTGAATGATGAAAATACCAAGTTGACATATAAACATGGGTGGGGGAAGTCTCATGGGGCACCAACCATACATGAACAGATATATGCAATCTATGGTATGGTCAGCCCTAAAGACACTAAATGAGCTCAGAAAGTTGTATTTATATATTCATGTATACATGTATGTTTGTGCAAATATATGTATGTATGTATATGTATACATACATACAATGATTTTAAAAACGATAACATTAATTTGAGGGGGGAACATTGGGGCAGGGCATGGGAGAACTTGGGAGAGGAAAAACTGGTGTAAATAGAGTAAGCATAGTGTGAAAACTTTTTAACTTTAATAAAGAAATCTAGCACAATAAAAATGTAAGAAGAGAGAAGGAAAAAAGGGGAGGGGAAGAGGAGAAAGGAGACAGAGCAATGATAGAGCATTTGCCTAGCATGGGTAAAGACCCAAGGTTCAACCCCTTCTTATATAAACATAAATGTTTAGCAAACTACCTTAATAAGGGTTCAACCTCTTGTCTAGCCCACCACCCAGAAGAGTAGTGGAAGAGAAAAGTTACTAGGATATGGGGGAAGTGGACCTGTTCAGCAATAGTTCTTTGAGAGCGAGCTCAATCTTCTTGGGCAGCAATTCAGTCCTGTAGCAAACAACAAATACAATTCAGCAGCTGCAGACCAGTCCTGTAGGCAGGCAGATACCAGGCATGAACCAGCAGTTACAATCCAGTCCTTTTAGCAAGCAGACACCAGGAAGTCATAGTTCAATCCGGAAGAAACCACCAGGTCCGCCAACCGGCCTGAGGCTAGGCCACAGAAGCAGCAAGCTGCCCTAGGAACCTCACAAGCAGTTCTCTGGGGGAGTTTCTCTCAATGGAAGCATCCTTTCACGTGTTTGCTATAGCCAAACATCCTTTCACCTGTGTCTGCTTCAGGGAACATTCTTTCACGTGTTTGCTTTAGAGAGATATCTTTCACCTGTGTGCCCCAGCAAAACATCATTTGGCATAACTATCCAAAGAACTATAAGTTTCCACTTCACCATGTATTTTTGAAAAAGGAAAGGCAGAACATAGTAGTGTACACCTTTACTCCCAACATTCAGGAGGCACACACAAGGTTTATGTGTTTAACATCAATTTGGCATACATAGAGAGTTTTGAGATAGACAGGACTACAAAAGGGGGCGGGGGAAGGAAAAAAAAGAAACAAAAGAAAAACATGAAATGGCATTTTACATACATACTACAACATGGACAGAGCTGGAAAATATTATTTTAATTTTATTAGATATGAAGGATAAACAGTCACACAGACAGGTATATATACTCTGAAAGGAAAGGGGAAGGGGAATTATTATTTAATGGTTTATAGTTTCCATTGGGGATAATAAAAACATTTCAGAAACATTAGTGATGATTTTATAGTCTAGATGCCAATAATGTTATGAGCAGCATCCTTACACATGGAGAAAAATCCCAAATTTATATCATATACATTTAACCTTAACATTTCAGAGATACTCAATCTCTTTACAGTCAGTTCTATCAACCACCATGCACAGCATCACAGCACCCTCAAGCTACACCTGATGGCTTATATCTAGTATTATATATGCCTGATGGCTTATATATAGTATTATATATGCCTGATAGCTTATATATAGTATTATATATGCCTGCCCTACTACCCTCATTCTTGTTCTCAGATCAAATTAAAAAAAAAAAAGGATGACAGAAGTTTCTAATCTGTAGCATGTTGAAGTCAGGTGTCATTATTTTCTTGGAGGTTTGCATGTAAACTCCACAGTGTTTATTTCCCCAATCCTAGGCAATAAAATACTTTGGTTTTGTTGTGCCATCTTAGCTGAAGTATCCTTTCAGTTTCAGGGACAGTTTCCAGTAATGCCAGTCCACATAGGTAAAAACATTTCACTTGTTACACAAAGAGTTTTGCTTAAAATGCTTATGACTTCCACTTAACAGCACGTCCTTACCGTGTATTATGAACACGTGGACACAAAAGAGTCATTCAGGTAAGTTGGCAAAACACTGAACAAAGAGAAAGGAAAAACAACATTGCAGCTGCCAGTTCTTGCTCTGAGGAAGCAAGAAGAGCTTCCAGGGAGCCGACTTCCCATTAAGTGCCAGAAAGCATGGTGGGGATCAAAAAAGTGGCTGTGGCATCCAGCCTTTGAAATGGCTCCCAGGCAAGACCTACCACAGACAGAGTCAGCTTCCGGACAAGGCTCTTCAGCCTTTTCACCCTGCTCAGAAGTAAGTATTAGAAAGCTTCCCAACAGGGGTGTCCAGCACATTGCCAGGCTGCTGTCGGGAAAGCAGTAGCATTCACAGCAAACACATCTTAGCCTGACTTACTTAGGAGAACAAACGGTAGACGCTTCAAACACCAATCATAGCTATGAAAGGGCATTTTGAAGGGAAAGTGCCAGGCTAATCACTTTACACACAGTGGCAGTCAATAAAAGGGGGCTTGACACCCAGTTTCTCCATAGTCATGGTCTTGAACTCTGTTGCTTTTACCCCTTTGTCCAATGACATTTGACTTCCTTTTCAAGTTTGCTTTGGACAACACATTCTTGCCTTGTATTGAATCCTCCCTGGTCTCAGTCACCCTAACTAAAAACTGCTATCTCTTCCTGCTGATAAGTGGACTCCAACTGCCAGGATCTGACCTCAGCACTGGCCTATATGCCCCAAAGACTTGGGAAGGGGTGAAAAAGGACAGCATAGTATATCTTACCAAGCTTTATAAATTACAAAGTTAAACCTCAAACTTTGAAACTGTAAAATGCAATGGCTGCTAAGAGCTAGGTGTTTACATCTATAGTTGGGAATTCTCACTCCAACCTTAAGATGCAGATCTACCATCATTTCATTTTGATTTTGATTTTGAGACAAGGGTTTTCATCTATAGCTCAAACTGACCTCCAATTGTTGGGCTTCTTTGGACTCAGCATTTTGAGGAGCTGAGACCACAGGTATCCTGCGGTATACTGCTCAGTCTGGCTTATCCCCATTTTAGCGAAGATAAAAGTGAGGCCAATGAAGGTGTAAGTGACTTCTAAGATCTCAAAGGTAAATGCCTCAGGCTTCAAACAAACAAAAATCTCCCATTTAAATCTTTTTCCAAAGTCGTCAACTCAACATCAACAGCAAACTTAAAAATCTAAAGCTATAAAATTCCAGATATAAGTTGGAGCTTCCTTGGCATGTATGAGGTCCTGAAACGGAACCTGAGCATGAAAACTTAGAGACAGTATCAATCATTGTGACCTGCAGTGGGTGAAGTGTCCTTAGACACAACTTCAGAAACACAATCCACTAATGGAAAAGAAAACAAGCTGAGTCCCTCAAAGCTGAAAATCTGATGCTAAAGAGATGGTTCCATGGTTAAGAGCATGGGCTGCTCATACTGTAGACCCAGGTTTGGTTCCTAGCACCAATATGGTGGCTTACAACCATCTGTAACTCCGTTTCCAAAAGCTCTGACTTCCTTTTCTGACCGACATGGGCACCATATGTGGTGCATATACATACATGCAGGCAAAGCACTCATACAAATCTAATAAAACAAAACAAATTTACAAATGTTTGTTCTCTGTGAAATATCACATTGAAAGGATTTTTTAAAGGTAAGCTGTTAGGAAATACTGGCAAATCATATGTCAGACAAGAGATCCATATTCAGAATTACATAAAGCACTTGCTAAACTCTAAAGTAGTGAAACAACTATATAATGGGCAAAATACTTTATCAAATATACAGACAGAAACTACCCAAATGCAGCAAACTAAGGCATTACATACTCCACTAACTAACATGACTGAAATAACATACAATGCCTGTGTCAAGTACACTAGCAGAGACACAGAAAAACTACAACTCTTTTACACCACTAATGAGAACATAAAACTATTACACTTTGGACAAAAGTTTGGTAGTTTCTTGTTAAATTAAACACATGTGTATTAACTGAGAAACCAGAGGCAACCAGCTTATCGACATAGTCCCAAGATGACAGCAGCTGCATTTGTAATTACCAAAAAAAAAAAAAAAGCAAAAGCTTTAATCAATCCAAATATCCTTCAACTGGGGAACGGGTAAACAAACTGGCACAAACATACACAGGACTATTATTAAGCAATAAAAAGGAATGAACTCTTGACATATTTATATGGGTCATAAGGGAATTATGCTGAGTGGGAAAAAAATTATCTCAAAAGGTCATATATTGCATGATTGCATTTATAGAACATCTTAGAGAAGCCAAAATTAGAAAGATTGAAAACATCTCAGCGACTGCCAAAAGCAAAAGCCTGCAAAAATATTGAATAAAAACACCAGGATCCATCCATACAGAGTTAATGGAAGGCACTAATGTTTTTATCTTGAGTACCCACACTGTGAGTTATCAAGGGCCATGCAACAGAATCGTAGAAGACATACTAACATGATGCATGACTAAAATACCAACTAAGTCATCAGGAAAGTATTTTAAACCAGGGAAGAAAAGATTCCCCGAAGGCAGGAGACACCCACTTTTATTCTTCCTCTCAGTGGGGAGGAGAGAGCTAAAGGGAAGGGGGCAAAGGGAGAAAAGGCAGTGTGGAGGAAGACAACATATAGCATGCTTTCTTTAATATGCAAAACATCTTTGTCTATATGTATGTGTATGTCATGAAAAACGGAAATGGGAGGGGGAGGAGTTCCAAGGGACAGACAATGGGAGGAATCCAGGAGCACAGTGCAACAATGTGTGTAAGAAAATGTCAGTGAACCCAATTTTTTTACCCTAACTAAAAATTAAGGAATATTTACAAGCAAGTTAGAATAGAATGAAGAATAATAACAACCAAAAGGAAAAAAAGAAAAAAAGAAAAAAAGAAAAAAAAACATATAGGCCTCTCCACAAAGGAAAATTATAAACAGTATTTTCCCAAAGTTTATAGACACCACAAAGTTCACTTTCATTTATTGGGATAGGCAAGATATCACAGCATTCGCACTATCCTGGAGGAGGGTGAGCACGGAGTTTGTGTTAAAAATGATATTACGTGGGACGAGGGGTGAATGGGGTGGGGGGGAGGAAAAAGTGAATTACCTCTCATTTCAGACCATGTACAACATGACTAGGTTCACTCAAAACACATCCTGGCACAATCAAAAAGAAAGTCAACAGGCAACGCTGGAGGAGAATCCTCTAAGGGAAACTCAATGTGAAAAACAAGGCAAATAACTGGAAAAAAACAAGCTGTCCTAAAGAGAGCAAATCCCCAGGGATTCTTCCAGAGGGAGGGAGGGAGGGAGAGAGAGAGATCCCTAACTTGTTCTCTCAAGCTTTTTCTGGTCCAGGAGAGATGTAATCACACTTGCTAATCTCAGGCAAAGGCCCCATGACACAGAGTTCTCTATTTACTCCTCTTCCTCAGCCTTGCTGGTGACAAAGCTGAGCACTCAGCTTTCAGCAGGGTCTAAGTTCAGAATGATTTCCCTAGGGACAAATCTGCCAGGCACCACCCACCCACCCACCCACTTGGACCAACCCTAACTGGGCAGTGAGGCAAAATGTCTATGGCAATCTGTAACTATTGGGAAGAGTTACAATTACAAATTTAAAACGCAGGTGATTTACTTTACTCTTAGTGAACATTCAGGGAGTGTGGGGGAAAAAATGGGTTGCAAAGATTTCATTGCATTTCAGCTTACTGTAACACCACCCTCTCCCTCTACGTCAGTGATTCTCAATATTCCGAATGCTATGACCCTTTAATACAGTTCCTCATGTTGTGCTGATCTCCAACCATAAAATTATTCCACTGCTACTTCACAACTGTAACTTTACTACAATTACGAATCATAATGTAAATATCTGATATGCAGGATATCTGATATGGGATCCCTGTAAAAGGGTCATCCAAATCCCAGAAAGGTTGCAACACACAGGTTGAGAACCATTGCTCTAGATCCTTAAGTAATTTTACTCCTACCACCATCTCTTCTTATATATTCTTTTTAAAAAATGAAGGCCTATAGCGCTGGTACTCTGTTGACTAAAGCCAGAGGGTTATTGTGAGTTAAAGAAAAACATCAGTTACATAGTAATTTAGGCTAAGTTCAGACATTGTTTGAAAAAGTTTTAAATAAAATTTAACCTTAAAAAGTGCACCGTTTTCTCCACACTGTCACAGAGCATATGTAGTAAATTTCCTGAATTAATAAAATTAAGAGTATATTATTCAGGTTGCAAGGGTGGAGAATAGGGGGATGAGAAGGTGAGTGGGATTGGGGTGCATGATGTAAAATAGCCAATACAAAGTTTTTTTAAAGGACATATTCTATTCAACAGCATATGGAAGCTTGTCTAAGATAAATCATGTGCTGGGACAGAAAACAAACTTAACAAAAACAGAAGAACTGAAGTAATCCCATGTATCCTAGCCTACCGATACTTAATAAAACTTAAAATCAACAAAAAAAAGAAGTATATTATTCTTTACTTAAATTCCACGTTCTACCATTTGACCATCTTTATGCCTAGCCAAGACCTCTCCTTAGTAAAGATCACAGAAACCTTGACTACTCCATTGGACTTGAACATTTCTATGGGCCCCTCAAAATATACTGTAATAAAAGACACTAAGGTTAAACTCAAGAGAGTGCTCTTTCAAGCTGTGTAATTCTCAGTGGGTCCCTCTACATCCTCAATTTCTATCTATGAAATTTGAGAGGTTCAAACTAGAAGTTCTCAAACTCAATGCATTACTGCTCCTAGACAATGTGTAGACAAGACAGGTATTGATTATAGTGTAGATAAAACATCTAGGAACAGAGGATAAATAGCAATTTTCAGAACAATCACAAAGAGGACAAGATCATATTACTTTTGCTCTGCCAAGGGGGAAAAACTGAATAAAATAATTAAGATCTTATTAAGCCCTACAATTTTTTTGTCATAGGCTAATAAAACAAAAACACTGTTACCCTTTGTCTTATTGAGTCTAAACAGTGAGAGCTAGAGGTGTGACTCAGTGGTAGAGGATATATGAAGTTCTAGATTTCAAATAAATACACATCATTAAATCCAGGCACAGTGGGACATACTTGCAGTCCCAGCACTTAGGAAGTGGAGGCAGAGACAGGAGAAATGAGTTCAAATATAGCTCCAACCAGAGGGGAAGACCTTGAAAGATGGAGAGAAATAGAGATAATTTGCACCGAATGAAGAGAAGATTAAAAAAAGAAAGGTATTATGCACGGCACTCCCTAAAATGTCTGATTAAGAAAATCACTTAAGGGCTGGAGAGATGGCTCAGTGGGTAAGAGCACCGACTGCTCTTCCAAAGATCCTGAGTTCAAATCCCAGCAACCACATGGTGGCTCACAACCATCCGTAATGAGATCTGATGCCCTCTTCTGGTGCATCTGAAGACAGCTACAGTGTACTTAGATATAATAAATAAATAAATAAATAAATAAATAAATAAATAAATAAATAAATAAATCACTTAACCAGGTATGGTAGCACAGGGCTTTAGTCTCAGCATTTCCAAGGCAGAGAGATGGATCTCTAAGTTTGAGCCCTGCCTGGTCTACAGAGCGAGTTCCAGGTCAGCCAGCCAAGGCTACACAGAGAAACACTGTCTTAAAAAAGAGAGAGAAAGAAAGGAAGAAGGAAAGAAATAAGGAGGGAAAGAAGGAAGGAAGGGAGGGAGGAAGGAAGGAGAGGAAAGAAAGAAAGAAAGAAAGAAAGAAAGAAAGAAAGAAAGAAAGAAAGAAAGAAAGAAAGAAAGAAAGAAAGAGAAGAAAAGAAAAAGAAAAAAGAAGGAAGAAAGGAAAGAGAAAAATCTCTTGTAAAACTTTGCATATTTAGACTAAGAGCTGAACTGGCATGGAACCTTACTACTTAAGAGCTCTCTCTCTCTTACACACACACACAAACACACTCAGAGAAAGAGAATTTTTACAACTGCAACCAGATGTTCCTTAATAACTATTCATTTAAAAATCCACAAACAGTAAATTCCACTAGACTCTGTTGCTCACATTTGAAATGCAAGTAAAACTGAGTTGGGAGCACATAAGAAAAGGTTGGGGAAGTGTAATACAGTCCCCTCGGCAGACTACAAAACATGTGTGATTGTTCATCGGCTACATCCCAGGAGTCAAGAGGGTAGAGTGGAGAAAAGCTTGCTTATTAATATCATTTACTATTTTTAATGCCTGCTCCGAAATTCTCTGTACAAATCCCAGTATGAACTCTGTTTTAAGAGATTAGAAACGATCAGGTCTGTGTTTCTGCGACTTGTCACCTTGAAGGTAAATCAGTTCAAATAAAGACCCTACTTCCAAGGAGTTCGCTACAAAATGCAGAGCAGCAGCAATGAACTCAGTGACAGGAGCATGCAGAGAGAGCACCAATGCCTGTGACAACGGCCAGCATCTGCATCAAGGCTTAAAGAGAATGACGTTAAGGAAAATCAGGTTTACTGATGGGTTTAGGCACAAATAATGATAACACTATCCAAAACCATTGCTAACCAAAGCCAATGTTAACCCCTTCCTGAAATTGAGGGACTACCGTGAATAAACCAATTCCCTTTAAGGATGTGTTTCAAAGGCCAGTCATTTTATGGCAGAAAAAAAAAAAGGCCTCTGTGGCCAGCCCCACCTTGGCAGCAGTCTCCCAGAATATAGCCTGAAGTTTCAGAAATGTAAAAATCCTGAATCTGCACTTGTGATGGTTGCCAGTAGCCTCAATGGGCTGGTCTCCAAACTCTAGGGCCTAAGATTTCAAAAGAAGGCCAAACCCAAAATTGCACAATCTGCCTTATTGTTTATCAGTGTTTTATTTCTAATAATCTTTTGCTACCAGCAAATTCTCATACATGCCAGGGGTATTGACTCTGACAAGGCCATTATTTTCCCTACCACCCACCAGCTGACTTCTTCCAGCTAAACTTTTTACAACTGTTACTGACTTTCATGAAACTCCCAAGCCCTTGTTTAAATCCACTAGGACGAGGTGGGTAAATATAATCAAGCATACTATATACACAGAAGAAAATGTTACCGTCAAGCACATTGCCTTATGTACTTGACAGATGTTAATAAATAAGTAAAGATATTTCATAAACTCAGTAAGAAAGAAGAGAAAAGCTCTTGATTCTGTCTAGCACTTCAAAGAAACTGACTATCCAAGGAGTGTGGTGCAGAGAGCTTCCCAGATGAGAACAAATTCACTGAACAAAGTTCCCTGACTTGGAAAATACATGAAGGGGCTGGGGATATGGTAGAGTGTTTAACTAAGTTGAATAAAAGCCTGAGTTGGCTCCACAACACTGCATAAGCTAGGTATAAGAGCCCAGGCCTACCCAATCCCAGCTCCCGTGTCTCTAGCTCCATAAGTAGCAGAAGATGGCCTAGTGGGCCATCATTGGGAGGAGAGGCCCCTTGGTATTGCAATCTTTATATGCCCCAATACAGGGGAACACCAGGGCCAAGAAGTGGGAGTGGGTGGGCAGGGGAGCAGGGCGGGGGGAGGGAGGAGGGAACTTTTGGGATAGCATTTGAAATGTAAATTAAGAAAATATCTAATAAAAAAATTGAAGAAGAAAAAAAAAGAGAGAGAATCGAGAGCTTAAGTTCATCCACAGCTACAGAGCTAGTCTGAGGCCAGCCAAGGCTGCAGAGTAGGTATAAACCACTGTTCAAAAGAGAAAACAAATACTTTGGAATTAGGGATTAGATGTGGAGCTCGTTGATCCAATATTTATCTAGCATAACCAAGGCCCTAGCACCACAAAGAGAAAATAATAATGGTAAATGTTAACGTTTAATATGCTTACCAACAATGAGGATAGGACATGATGGCTCTTCACTGTCAATACACTAGACTTAGAATTGCCTAGGAGAGACTATGTGGATATGTCTGTGAAGGTGTTTCCAGAGAGGTTTAACTAAAGTATAACTGCCTATCCTGGATTCAGTGACTATTTTCTGGGTTGGACTTTATAAAATGAGAGAAAGTGAGATGAGCTCCAGCATCTATCTCTGTCCCCTGAGTATGGATGCAATGTGCCCAAGTTCCTGCTGCTCCTGTGACCACAACCGAGAATTGCTCTTGTCAGTATGTGTTCTCCACCATGGTGGATTTTACCCTCAAATGGTGAGCCAGAACAAACTCTTCCTGGATTGTTGTCTCAAGTGTTTTGTGACAGCAACAAGAAAGCCAACTAATACGAAGGGTCAAGTGCATTTTCAAGAGGGAGGTAAAGAGAATACATTTACTGTTTGATCAGATTTACCCTTAGGAAAATAATCTAGGCAGCGAAGGCAACACTGCATAAGAACCAGGCACATTGTCATACAGTGTGTTCTGTCTAAAGCAAGAAGATTGTTAGCCCTGCCCGGGAAAAAAAGAAAAACAAAGAGTGCAATGAAGTGCTAAAGAAACAAGAGAGGGGCCATATGATTTAGAAAGCTGCTACAAATTCATTTGGGAGAATTTTAAAGCACCATGGATTCCTGGCCCCACCCTAGAACCATTGAATCTAAGGATCTCAGGATGGAAGTCATGAATTCATTGTTTACAAGTGATTTACTCTGAAAACAACACAAGTCCATAGGAACAATTCAAAGGCTGTATTCAAATAGCCCCTCCCCACTTTGCTGCACCAACAACTACCACCACCCATACCGAAACCTTGTCTCCAGTCTCATTGCTCCAAAGAGGCCAAGGGATGAGTATTCACTACATCATTTTCAAATTCCACAGGTTATGAGAATTGTCTGAGAAATGAATGGAGAGAAGTGAGAAGGTGAAAGAAGACGTGGCTTTGTGGTTACCACTGACTGCTCTTGCAGAGGACCTGTGTTAGATTCCCAGTACCCACATTGTGTCTCACAATCATCTGTGACTTCAATTTTACAAGATCGGATGCCCTCTTATAATCTCTGAGGGTACCAGGCATGTACATGGTGCAGACATAAATGCAGACAAAACACTTGTTCACATAAAATAAAATAAAGAAATTGTTGGGGGAAAAAAACACATGGATGACATCATTCTCAATAGTGAACATTGGGTTTTGGCCCTGAAGGTTAGGAATAGGACTACAATGCTCACTCCCTTCTGCCCATTCCACATTTGTAGTTCTAGACAGAGCAGCAGTAAAGGAACTTGAAAATCATCTCTGTATACAAGTAATGATCTTTTATCAAGAAAGACCTCTAAAGGTTCTCTACTAGAAAATATCACAGCTAATAAAGTCAGCAAAACTACAAGACACAAAATCTACATGTAAAAATCAGTTACAATTCTCTAAATCAGTGACAAGCAATCCAAAAAGGTAAATGTTAGCTGGAGTCACAACCCGTTTTGTTTGAAGCATGATAATTTCCAAACTTCAGCAATCTGAGACCCAGAACTAGAGTAACTTATTTTTTTCAGAGCTGAAGATGCAACTTAGCAGCTAAGAATCCCCACTGCTCTTTCTGGGGAGCCGGTTAGGTAGGGTCCCATCAGCTACATGGCAGCTCGCAATCATCTGTAACACCATTAAGGGGATTGGAATCCCTCTTTTGGGCTTCTGAGAGTCAAGTACAAAGTGCACAGACATGCAAATATTCATACATATAACATAAAAGTAAACTAATAATGACATAACTTGGGTTTTTCCATATTCTTGCCCTTCCTACCCTCCTAGCTAATTCAAAGACAGCCTGATTCCAAACACACACAACAGGCTACTCATCAATCAAATGGCATAGAGCCACTCGGCTTTCTCTGAAACCTGTAAGGGACTCTCTCTCTTCCATATGAGCACCATGCTGCTCTCTGCCCGTATGCAGCATTAATAACTCTTCTAATAAATCTATTAGAAGGCTGTATTCAAATAGCCCCTCCCCACTTTGCTGCAACAACAACTACCACCACCCATACCGAAACCTGCCGAGAGCAATCATCCTCAATGTCCACACTGAATTCCAAACCAGAAACCTTTTAATAATAAAGAAAATAATTTCACTTAGTACATCCTTAAACAACAACAACAAAAAAAAAACAAGTAAATTTAAAGTAGGATATAAAAATACATTTAAGAGAAAGCACAAAACAGTGCTTTAAGAAATTAAAGACATGGCTTTAAGAAACTAAAGATTAGAAGTAATATTGTAGGAGGACAACACCCAACACAATCTAGATTCAACACGAGCCCTAAGTGCTTTTCTCAGAAATAGGAAAAATTCTAAACTTCACATGTAATCTCAAGAGACACTAACTAAACAAAACAACCTTGGGGGAAAAAAAAAAAGAAGAAGAAAATTGGAGGAATGACACTTCTGGTCTCCAAACTTACTAAAAGGCTATGCTAATCAGAACAATATGGTGCTGGCACAAAGACAGACACATAAACAAATGGAACAAACCACAGAGTATGGCTAATTAATTCTCAACAAATAGCCCAAGACCATTTAATGGGGAAAAGGCAATCTTCCCAAAACGTGGTACTGGAAAAAACTGGCCATCTATGTGCCAAGCCATAAAAATGAAGCCTTACCATATGCAAAAAAATAATAATAATAACCATTCAGATGGTTCAAGGGAGCTGGCAGTACAGCTCACGGGTAGAGCATTTGCCTAGCACGTGTGAAACTCTGCCTATGATCCTCAGCACTGCTGAAAGAAAGATGATCAAAGACATAAGAGCTAAAACTGTAAAACATTTGGAGGGGAAATGGCAGAGATGTCACACATGCCCAGCAGATTGTTGTAGTGGGGCTATTTGACTTCATATCTGACATGACCATCATGCCAGTCTGGAGCAGAGTTACTGTGGTGACCTATGAAATACACTGGCTCACAGTCATGGCAATGAGACAAGCAGAAGAATAATGTTGAAAGCTGGGTCCCTGGTGAGAGAATCATCATTTTCTCCTAGGAGAGCATGCTGTGGAACGAGACTCTCACCTGAGAAGCTAGTCACCTCTCCCTGCTGGCCCCAGAGTCAGTGATCCTGGAGAGAATATAAAGGTGACTATAAATTCCTGTGAGTTACTCAGGTTCTTGTAAATAACCCCTCACACATACCCCTAGGAGTAACCTGAATAAATTCATTGGTTTTCCAAGCTGGACTTGGGTGAAATCTTTCTTTGATCTGTTGGTGCCCTCTTGGCCTGGAGCAAACAAGGACATCTTTACAAATCTTCATGAAAAAGCATCAAACAGCACAGGCACTGAATGAAGCAAGGTAAAAAACACAGGAAAGTTTGCAGGGAAAGTAGCCACTCATTTAGGGGCCTCATTGAAGCCCAGCACCAGCTGAGAAGCAAGAATTTCAACAGGGGAGGCCAGGGGAGGAAGGTCAGTTAGTAGAAAAATTCTCTAGCATGTAAGAAGCCGTGGGTTTGACCATCAGCATGGTATGAACTGGTATTGCTAGCCAGACGTGATGTCAAGGATTCACATTTACTGGAGTGGAGGTCCCTAAAACCTAAGGAAACACCCCCAGGCTGGTGGTGACTGTGCTGGGCTCAATCTTCTACTGCACCACCAATTACAAAGCATTCAACCACCGACTTACACTCTTATGAACATGTATGATCCCTGTTGATGATAGATACCCAATTATGCTTTCCCCAGCCCGAGTGAGGTCATCAGCTCTGACTGTTTTCCAAGATGTCTCTCAATGTTCATTTCCAAAGTAGCCAACATTAGTCACTAGGATAGCGTTGCTACAATTTAATAGCATAAAAATCACTTTCAGAGCTGTGAGTGGCGCTCCATGACAGACTTCTTGCCTAGCATGCACCAGGCCTTGGATTTGGTCTCTGGAAGTACACACATATATGAACAAATACATTTAATGGAAAGTACTTAGAAATTAAATGATAGGATATCTGGGAATTGCTTCAAATTAATCCAAACTCAAGAGGGAAGGAACAGGGCAACAGCTATGAATAAAACAGGATAGCCATAAAATAGTTCATTGTTGACATTGGATATGGGTACACACAGGTTAATTTTCATCTTCTCTCCAGTTTTTAGTGTATTCGAAATTTTCAACTATAACTGCAGAGGAGTGGGACTTATGGTGGAAAACCATGAAGCTGGAACAAGTGCGTTCCTGAAGAAGGCCATGGCGTGAGGAGTCATGGAGTATGTCTGGGGGTTGCTCACTGAGTGTTTCCATTTGGAGCACTTCATCTACATGAACTAAAAGGGGAAAATAGAAGGGAACTACTATTTCCTCAGATTAAAGTAAGCAGGGTTTGAAAAGCAGCAGGAGTCAAGTTGGCAAGAGAAAAATTGCAGCAATTGCAAAAGACACAGTGCTGAAGGGAACCTAGCAGATGTGGCCGTCTACTGCGTGTGAGATGTCAGGGCAAAAGGCAGGAAGGAAGTAGGGACAGCAGAGGGGAAGACAAATGAACAGGCTGTCTTTGAAGTTTCACGTCTGGCTAGCAATACCAGAAACCAAAATAAGGAAGTCAGTGGGATGTGAGGAAAAGGCTGAGCTGGGTTTTTACTCAAAGCGAAGAAAAGGAAATGACTAAATGCCAGAGTGGATGTAATAATTAAAGCCCAAGTGTAAATTAATCCCTTCACCTATCTTATGTGGATCGGCTTTGTAGTCTGTTCTCATTGAATAGCCCAGGAAGACGCACAGGTGATACTACATATCACATAGCACATGCTAATCAAATCAAAACAACAAACTAGAAATAAGTCTGGCACGATGTCCAGAGGCATGCTGACAAAGTTGCAAATGAATCCATTCATTTTCATAATGAAAAGGGGCGAGACAGATTCCACACATGATCAGGAGGACTTTCTGAAACTGATAATTGACCACCAACGCCATGTACACTTTTCCTCTGTCATAAAGCAACCAAAACAGCTAATCATAAATTATAGAATGCCTACGTAAGGATTGTAATTGTACAGGAGCATCAGAGGCAGCCTGCCTTGAAAGAAAGGCGGTGGCCCACAGGATTGGAATTTTCCAAAGCCTCCACCAAATGATAGACAGGGAGGTGAGAAGACAATGGAAAAAATAAAAGCGAAAGACACAGTGGGCCGGGCTGTGCGCTCTGGAGGAAAGAAACCTAGTTTCAAAGGTTTCAAGTCAGCACACTTCAGCAAACCACTCTCCATTAGAGGCGTCTATGCTCTGCAGCTTCGTTTTGAAAGTCTTCAGACCACAAGCCTCAGAATCCAGATACAGAACCCGTAAGGGGCACGGAATCATCCCTAAAGCAGAGAGGCACATTGAAAATTCCAATGAAACACCCTCAAATAGGGCTCCAAATGGACCACCACAGTGATAGTGTTCATCTAGCCTTCAGGAGGTCCTGAGTTCTATCCCCAGGACTCAGCCAAAAACACTTACCTGGCCATGCATAGCAGTAACATGGGAGGCAGAGACAGGAGGATTTCTATAAAATTAAAGATAGCATGGGCTATGTAGTAAGACACTATCTGATAAAATAAAATAAAATAAAATCAGGGAAACAAAACTCACAGTAAGAAACGTTCTTAGGAAACTATAGTGCTTATTACAGCTGAATGCAACAGCCAGGAGCCTTTTTAAAATTGCTACTCTTCCCTCCAGACCAGCAATGTTTTACACATGTAAGTATGTTTTCTTTTCAAAGGTGTCGATGTTGAAATGATAATCCATTTCCAATCTGAAAAAATCTAGGCGGGGTCCGGGGAGCATCTTATTTAGTAACCAAATCAAGAGAAACTATGCCTTTCAACTTAAAACAAATAAATAAACTGAGCTGGATGAGGCTGCAGTACGCCTGTCATCTCAGTACCCAGAATGTGGGCAGGAGCTCCATTAGATTAAGGCCAGCTTGGGCTGATATTAGTAAGGCCTTATGGCAGATCTAAATACATAAATACTTTTTTGTATAAAGATTTCCCTATCACAGATGTACTGCTGTGGACACTCACAGAAAAGTGCCAACTGGCTCTTTCTTGAGTGCCTGGTATATGATCCTGAGCTCAGCAAAACAAGTCAAAGGAGCAATGATTAATCCCAACACAGGCAGCATTCTGAAGTCTAAGGCTCTAGGTACTGCATGGCACGTACTTCTTGGTGGGCCAGGAAGTTTCTGATCAAATGGGGCAGGTGCATACCACCAAGGTTCATGGAAAATGCCTATGTCCCCCCAAGAGCTTCACCTTTCAGCTGTTTCCTTGAGCAGAGCATCACACAGGAGGCACATATGACAAAGCACAGTTGGCACTATTCTGTGAGATCCTACAGCAGTTTGTCTGGGATACAGAAGACTGGTATCATTAAGCTTTTGTACAGATAAAGGAGCCAAATGACTTATTTATCATACAAGTAACAAATCAGTGTTTTTTTTTAATTGCCCTGAGGTGTCAAAATGGTGCAGCGATTATGGAAAAAGAGTACCATGTTTACTTAAAAATTTTAAATACAACTATTAGGTAATCCACTTCATGTTATATAGGCAATGGAATTTGAACCTAAACTTCAGAGGCCTATTTGCATATCAATGTTCATTGTAACATGAATCTGATCACAATCACTAAAAGGTAGAAACAAACCAAATGTCCATTGATGAGCGAGCCAATAAGCAAAGGGAAAGATGCAGCCTTTAAATTGAATGAAATTTTGACATGCACTATAACATGAATGAACTTTGAAGACCTTATACTAAGCATCATGGGCCAGTCACATAAGGACAAATACTGTATTCTACTCACATAACGTAAATAAAAGAGCCAAAACAATATAAATGGAAAGTAGAAAAAGCTTGAAAAGGTCTGGGGGAAGACCAGAGAATTAATATTGGGGGGGAAACATTTCATTACTGTAAAATGGAAATGGTGAGAGGACTAAATATACATATCCCTGCTGAACTGTTCAGTTGAAACAACGGTCAGCCGGGCGTGGTGGCGCACGCCTTTAATCCCAGCACTCAGGAGGCAGAGGCAGGCAGATTTCTGAGTTCGAGGCCAGCCTGGTCTACAAAGTGAGTTCCAGGACAGCCAGGGCTACACAGAGAAACCCTGTCTCGAAAAACCAAAAATAATAATAATAATAATAATAATAATAATAAACTGTCAAAGTACAAAATTTAAAGTGGTTTTTAACCATCATTAAAAAACATACTGGTGGGGCTAGAGAGAGCTCAGTGATGATGATTGTGTGCTGTTCTTGTGGAGGGCCTCAGTTAAATTTAAAGTACCCACATAGAGTGGCTCAACCTCCTGTAACTCCAGTTCTAGGGAATGAACTTTTCTGGCCTCCACAGGCATCAGCATACACACTGTACTGGCTGGTTTTATGTGTCAACTTGACACAGCTGGGTTATCACAGAGAAAAGAGCTTCAGTTGGGGAAGTGCCTCCATGAGACCCAGCTGTGGCATATTTTCTCAATTAGCTATCAAGGGGGAAAGGCCCCTCATGGGTGGGACCATCTCTGGGCTGGCAGTCTTGGGTTCTATAAGAGAGCAGGCTGAGCAAGCCAAGGAAAGCCAGCCAGTAAGTAACACCCCTCCATGGCCTCTGCATCAGCTCCTGCTTTCTGACCTGCTTGAGTTCCAGTCCTGACTTCCTTCAGTGATGAACAGCAATGTGGAAGTGTAAGCCAAATAAACCCTTTCCTCCCCAACTTGCTTCTTGGTCATGATGTTTGTGCAGGAATAGAAACCTATTCCTAGCACTCGGGAGGCAGAGGCAGGAGGATTTCTGAGTTCGAGGCCAGACTGGTCTACAAAGTGAGTTCCAGGACAGCCAGGGCTACACAGAGAAACCCTGTCTTGAAAAACCAAAAAAAAAAAAAAAAAAAAAAAAAAAAAAAA